>BHFT01058234.1:0-62752 GCA_004320025.1 Laticauda laticaudata
AAAAACAGCAAAAAAAAGTGTTTTGAAATGTATAAAGGAAAAAGAAAGGAGTCAATATACCAGCTTCTCATTAAATGGAATAAAACACTAATAGCTAACAAAAATGAAAAACTAATTCAGCTCCTATTTTGCTTTAATAGAAGGATGCGCTTTTCATCAGGCAATTGCAAAGAACAGAAAAAAAGTATGGGATTTATAGAAATATGGTCAGGGAATCTATGTATACTTTGAGCAAACTGAAACTTACCTTTAAACAATATGAAAGTTTCAGCTGGTAGTTTAGTAAAATATTTCTTTAATACCGCTCAGAAATCTTATAAAGATGTGCCAAGCCATTGGAAGAGGGCAACTGTTCCCTTATTTTACAGGAAAAAAAAAATGCTGCACTGGACATTTGCAGTAATATGAGAATAGAGAATGCATGAACATTTGCTACATTTGAGAGATAGCAGAGGAAAGAAATAGAAAAACTGAGAAGGAGGCAGTGAGTCAAATTTCAGCTGCAACTAAGCAGAGATGGTATTCAGCAGGTTCTGACCAGTTCCGGAAAACCAGTAGCGGAAATTTTGAGTCGTTTGGAGAACTGGCAAATGCCACTTCTGACTGGAGATTTTGCAGTATTCTTCCCCTGCCACACCCACAGAATTGATAGTAAAAAAATTTGAATCCCACCACTACAACTAAGATAAAGTTGATACCCAAGTATGTAAGCTATATAAGAGGTGGGGAAGTTCTGAACCAGTTTTCAACTACTTTATTATTTAAAATCACTTTAAGATAAAACAGATTTATTTTAACTTAAACCCTGTCAAATCACAGCTCATCTGAAATATTTTGGCAAAAGAACACAAGTCCAAATTTTGAATTCAGGATTCAAAACAGAGTTCATGTACACACCTAGTTGAAAACTATTTGGAACTTCAGAATTGTAGCACTTCAAAATTGGTCACTCAGCAATGCTTCAAAAGGTTTGGGAATATGAATGTAGCATTGATTTGCAATTCTTAAAAGCAGTCATAGTCTTTCCTGGGATCACATAACTGGTACAGAGAACATCAGTACAATCCCAGGAAAAAAATAATAATTGCTTCAGAGTGTTGCAGACAGAAGCTAAGTCCATATTCCCATTCATTCTAATACATCTTTTGGAAACTGAATTCAAAGTTCTACATATCATAATGTTTTCAGATTAATTAGCCAGTTAGCATGGTTGTTTCTACCCATCTGATTCTATCAGGAAGGATGGGCATGCTTCAGGTTCCACCAATCAAAGAATGTTGTATGGTGGGGCCTTGAAGATGTGCCCTTTCTCTGTGTTATCCAATTTGTGCAACATTTTACCTATGGAGAGCAGGATTATCTAGACCCTGCTGGTCTTTTGTAAGGTCCGAAAGACCTGATCCAGGCAAGTCCAATTCAGAGGGAATGAAATCACTGGAGGATGTTTACTTTGGTTTAAGTTACAAAAATTCTGGATGAATATTTATGTAGTATTAAAAATTCCCAATTATTATTATTAAAATCAAATGCCAAACTATTTAGCAATAAAAGTAGCATGGTGATTAGGAATGATTCATTAATGGAGAACATTATTGTGTCTAAAGGCCGTGTCACACTGCACCAACGGATACAAAGAGAAAGTAAAATGGACAAAAAAGCTTTCCATCCGTTCAAAAACGCGATGTACTCACTGCCTCCGTTTGGCTTCCTCTCTATCCGTCCAGCATCCGTTTATTGACTTATCCGCTCCAAAAGTTTTGGGCTGCCTAAAACTTTGCGCGGAAAATGTATCCAATTCGTCCATTCTGCATCCGCTATGCATCCGCTAACATCCGTTTCGCATCCGTTAAGCATACGCTATATCCGCTAGCTCGTGCGCTGCCATCCGCGCAACTTGCATCCGCCCGGACGCAGGAGAGAAAGCGGAACGGACTCAGAATGGATGCCTAGCGGATGCAGAACGGAAACAAAGCGTTTTAAACGAAAAAACGTTCGCAAGGGGACCTATCTCGATATTAAGGATGTCTAGAGGATGCCTAGAGGATGCAAAGGGACACCTATACTGCCTATAAAAAGGGGAAGCAACTCGCCTGCATCTCACTTGCAGCCCAGCAAGCCCAGCAGTGTCAGACCTCTGCAGCCTTCATCAGACTCTTCCTCTTCCACAGCATCCGAGTCATGTCCACCGTGGATTGCGACAAAATCCTTTCTGCAGCAACATCCTTCTGCAACACTGCGAAACCATCTACAGTCTCTGTGAGCAGTACTACGGGAAGAAAAGGAGGCACCCAAAAAAAATCTGGCTCCAAAAGATGGTTTGCCAGAAGAGCCACAGTACGTACTTTACAACAAGCTGATGGTGGACTCAGGAGCGAAGACCCTCGGCGTTCCAGAACCTCAGAATATGCCTCCAGCCATGTCTGATGAACTTGTTGCAGCGCATGACACCCAGGTTGACAAAGACAAACACCAACTTCCTGACCACCTGGAACCTGCGGCTCAAGGTGACACTCACTCTGCGCCACCTGGCCTCAGGGACCACCTACAGGAGCATGCAGCACGGCTGGAGGGTGCTTGCCCAGCACCATCAGCTAGCTGTTGTTGTCAGAGAAGTGGTGCAGGCCATTATAGAAGAATACAAGAGAGAGCTCCTCCAGTACCCCTCCACTGAAGAAGGATGGAAAGAATGTCGCAGAGGCAGTGGGATCAGAAGTGGAACTTCCCTCACACCGTTGGAGCCGATGATGGGAAGCACTGGCCTGCGCAAAAGCTCCAGTCAACTCAGGCTCCACTTATGTCAACTCCATCCAAGGGCTTCTTCAGCATCATCCTCTTCGCCATGGTCGATGCTGACTACAGATTCATGTACATCGATGCTTCAGGCAACGGCTCATCTTCAGATGCGCCCAGGTATACAATGGCCAGTCACCTCAAGGAGGGGCTGGAAAGCAACCTCATGGTGGGCTTCCCAGATCCAGACCCGCTGCCCAACGACACACAAGATGTGCCCTACTTCATCGTGGGAGATGACCCTTCTCCTAACAACCTCCCTCATGAAGCAACACCTCCAAATACCTCACCCGTGAAGAGAGGATCTTTAACTGCAGGCTTCCAGAGGCAAGACGGATGGTGGAGAACGCCTTTGGCATCCTGGCCAACAGGTTCCAGGTACTTATTAGCCAACATGCAGCATCGCCCAGAGACCATGAGGAGGATCGTGGAAGCTTGCTGCATCCTGCACAATCTCATTGCGCACCCACTACCCGGTCTTGCAGAACAGGCTTGTGGACCTCCAGCAAGGCAATGGGGACATGGAGCCTGGGATGGAGGCAAGGCGAAACCTTATAGACTCTGAGGGTGTGCAAGGGCCCAACAGAGCCTCACGTGAGGGAAAGAAGCAGTGCAACCTCTGCAAAAACTGGGTGCACTCCCCAGCTGGAGCGGTGTGAAGTGGCAAGACAGGATGGTAGATGCTTAAAGGATGCTTCCTTCAGCCTGTCTCATCACACGGATGAGATTGGGCCATGTATGTTTGGTTGGCCTACAATGAACAGGGCATTTAATAAAGAGTTGTGGGTGTTTCAAATGTGTGGATCAATGCTTACATTGTTATTGATAATGAAGGGCCATAGGGGTGGCATTGGGAGGGTGGACCATCCAGTCCCACTAGCTTGCACTGGAGGTTTATCTATCCCATCCCACAGGTATCCCTTCCCATCGCCAAGCTATCTAACCATCCCACAGCTATCTTAAAACCCATCCCACAAGCTATCTTAACCCATCGCCACAGGTATCCTAAACCCATCCACAGTATTCCCTACCCATCCCACACTATCTTAACCCATCCACAGCTATCTTAACCCATCCCACAGGTATCCCTGCCCCATCCACACCAGCTATCTTAACCCATCCACAGGATCCCTGCCCATCTTCCACAGTATCCCCTTCCACCCGACAGCTATCTTAACCCATCCCACAGTATCCCTTCCCATCCGCACAGCTATCTTAACCCATCCCACAGTATCCCTGCCCATCCGACAGCTATCTTAACCCATCCCCACAGGTATCCCTTTCCCATCCCACAGCATATTACCACCCACCAGGTATCCCTGCCCATCCCACAGGTAGATCCCTTTCCCATCCCACAGCTATCTCTTAACCCATCCCAAAGCAGCAAAGGCTAAACCATTTCTAAAAGTTTCCACCCAGACTTTATAGAAAAAATAAATGAAGCAAGTGTGTAAACACAGATAAACTTTATTAATAACAAACTGTAAAAGCAAAATGACCCAAGTCAAGTGTCCAAATTAAGTCCACAAATATCCAGGCAGCCCTCTCTGGCACTCCCTCTTGGTCACTCGGAGGTGTGTGCCCAGTCTAAGGTGTTATGTTAGGGTGCAGGTGCTGTGGAGGTGGGTGCTGCTGCAGTGCTGTCTGAGGTGTTGCTGCGCAGGTGCCTGGGCCCCGACGAGGGACAACAGGGACGGTAACGTGTGTTGAGAAGGTTCTCGGAGAGCTGGCTCAAGCCCCGCGATGCTGAGAGGTCCTTCATCCATGCCATGAGGTGTCAGCCCCAGTACTGCGCAGACCAGATTACTGAGCCGGCTTGCTGTGCGGACGAGAGGATAGGAGATAGTAGTGGGGCTGCACTGGTCTGCAGCGGGTCAGGACTGGCGTCGAGTGGCATCATTTGCGTTGGCTCCATCGCTTGTCACGTGGGTGTCGCCCGATGCTGTGCCTGCATGATGAAGGGCTTCTGTCTGTGCTGCTGGACCTCCGGTAGCTGTAGCCCTGGTAGTGTGAGGGCTGTGGAAGCCCTGGTATGGGAGGGACATCACCTTGGGTGGAGAAGCAGACCTGGGACTGGGTGGGAGCACGGTTCAGCTGGATCTGGGAGGGTTGTAATGCAGCCGTGATGATCCTCTCTTCACCACCTGGCTAACTGGGGATCCGCCATGCTCCTTGAGATTTCTGCGTTGACGTAAGTTGAGGAACGGTTTGACGGTTGGAGGAAGAGGATTCGATGGGGGACCACTGAGAGAGAACCTATGCTGGTGCGATGGTGTCCTGATCTTCCACCCAGGACATTTGTGGCTGTTGCCCCTCCTGCCGTCCTGGCTCCTCTGCCTACTGGCGAGGCGGAGGGTGGGCTGGGATGCGGCTTCGCGCACGGTGGACCAAGTCTCCTCTCTGCCCACCGCACCAGGAGTCCTCACTCCCACACACTTTCCACACCTGGCCCGGGGTCTCCGCCATGGCACGCCTCCACAGAAAACTGGCGCGAGACAGCGGACTGACTCCTCGCTGGAAGAGGACTGGCGCGCAGCAGGCTGCCGGAGAAGAGGCGTAAGACAATGGGCTCCTGGTGCTCGCTCGGTGACGTGACCTCACCCGTCCAGGAAGCTGCACTTGGCTATTACATAGTTCTCTCATAGTCCGTCAGCTTAACTGCGGCCTGGCCAGATTTTGTAGGTGCAGCTTCCCGTACCAGGTGTGCATGTGCTTCCACCAGCCGAGGAGCACATCAGGTGTGGTAGGCCCAGGACTCTTCCGCCCTCTCTCTCCAAGCAGGCCTGCTCTTACCGCCTTGGTGTCCCTGTACAGCCCGTGTCCCTCCGCCACAGATAGTCGCTTCTCCTCAGCCACTCCAGCACTCATCCTCGTGTTCCTCCCTCGAATGCAGTATTGCCTCCTCTCCCGTCCCTGCCATAGCCTCTTCCTCCCTTTGCGCAGGCACCAGATGGGCCTCATCAGAGGGGCTCCCAGGTGGTAAGGGCTGCTCCTCCACACCAACACAGCAGCAGCAGCAGCAGCAGCATCACCAGCGGATTCATAATCAGCATCAGCAGGATCGACAACAGCCAAGCAGCAGCGAGGATCACAGCAGCAGCAGCAGCAAGACCAGGATCAGCAGCAGCAGAGTAAACAGCAGCAGCAGGGTCAGCAAGACCATGAGCACGAGCACGACCAGGAGCACGAGCAGGACGAGCACGAGCAGGACCAGGACAGCGGCGCAGGAACGAGCAGACCAGAGGAGGCCAGCTTCAGCAGAGTACGCAGCAGAAGCACCACTGCCAGGAGCAGCTGGAGCAGAAGCTCCAGCAATTGAATAGCGAGCCAAGGAGCAGAAGCCCCAGCAGAAGATGAGTCAGGGCCAGGGGCGGAGGGTGGCCCTGTGCCCTCTTGCCAGGGATGGCTGCAGGTTCCTGAGGCTTGCGCTTCTTCCCATGGTTGTGGGTTGCTGGCTAGCAGGAAGGCTTGCAGGAAGGCTCGGCACCAAGCTGGCAGGAAGCCTGTTAGGAAGCCTGGCAGGAAGGCTGGCAGGAAGGCAGGCACCAAAGGCTGGCAGACAGACTGGCTGCAGGGAGGCTGGAAGCAGGCTGCCAGCAAGGCTGGAAGGAGGCTGCCCAGGAGGCTGGCAGGGAGCTGGAAGCAGGCTGCAGCGAGGCTGGAAGGCAGGCTGGCAGCAAGGCTGGCAAGGCTGGGAAGGCAGGCTGCAGCAAGGCTGAGGAGGCTGAAGGCAGCTGCAGCAGAAGGCTGGCAGCGGAGGCTGGGAGCAGCGGAAGCAGGCTGAAGGTGGCTGCCCAGGAGGCTGGGAGCAGCTGGCAGGGAGGCTGGCAGCAAGGCTGGAAGCAGACATGCAGGCAGGACTTGATGTATGCAGCCGCAGGTCTTTTCTCCAAGTGCTGGCACGTGCAAGCTGCTTCCCTTTATATCTGAGGTGCTGCGCAATGCATACCCCCCGCATTCGCAATTAACTCCAGGCATCCGTTCTGCTTCCGCTGTGCATTCGCTAGCTCCGCTCTGCATCCGCTTTATCCGCTGTGCATCCGTTCTGCGTCCATTTTTTCCGTTCCACATCCGCTTTGCTGAGACCCCCCCCGAAGCCCTGCATCCGCGCCCATGCGCTCCCACTCGCTGGGCTTCCATTTCGCATCCGCTTTGCCATCCGTTGTCTTGCGTCCTCCCGCGTCCGTTCCTTTCCGTGTTATCCGTTTTCAATTATGCAAATTTTCGCTCCCTTTTGAGCGCAGAAGAAGAAGAGAAGAAAAACAACGGATGCAACATTTTTCTCTTCCGTTGTGTCCTTTTGGCATCCGTTGGGCAGTGTGACAGGGCCTTTACTTATAGAGCAGACAGATGATTGGCATTCCTTAGCATCTCTAACTATCGATACAATATAAGCAAGATTCCACCATCTAAACTCATAAGCAATCTCTTTATTTCTTGAGCAATTTGCACACACATTTTTTAAAAAGTCTGAAGATGTCTACAAAGGACTATCCAGTTATTCTAGAGCAAGTACTAATTTGCTAATTTCTTCACAAGTAATTAATGAAAATATTAAATATTGAATAAAATAACTTGCAGTAAATTTAACATCTGCTCATAAGCATAATTGGTTTTGCAAGAGCCTTGTGTAAGTCAAACAATAACCAAGTTGAAACAAATAAAACAGATTTTAAAACAGGTTTGAGAAAATCTGCATCTAATTAGCAGGTAGGCATCACAACTGTATAACATTTTATACATTTGTATTTATGAAGTAACAGAAGATCTAAGAACTTTTTAAAATGGCGTTTATTGTTCAAATAAGAACTGTGCTGCATACTAAAGTGATTTAAATCCTATAGAGCTGCTTTGAAAAAGATCATAAATGGTGAAAGAAAACATGTGGAAAAACTGTAAAACTAGAAAGAATTTGCGACAGAAAACAGATCCGCATTCCATAACCAAAAGGAAACTACACTTAATTAAATGTACACTACATCTGCAATATCATCCTAATAAAGAGTGAAACTACTAATGTTCATTGTTCTGCAGTGAATGTGGCCATTGTCATTTAACATTCATCCAACAATATTACACTAATACAATAAAGCATTCATTAATAGATACAATTTTCAGAAAGGTAAAAATGGTTGGGTCTTCTTCCTCGTCTGTCATAGAGGACGAGTTAAGTAAGTAAGTTATACCCACTAGAAAACAAAACCAATTGTATTGCTGAAATTTTCCAAATTGCTAGTATGCTATATTTTGAGAATCAAATCAATCAATAACATTTTGTCTAATACCAACATCAGTTATTAAAACCAAACAAAGATCCCATTGTTTTCAAATAATTGTCATTACAAACTTAAGAACAAAATAGTTCAAAATTAGACAGCAATAGTTAGAGAACTGACAGAATTGCATATTTTTAATTCAATGGTGTATCTGCAGCTATCTCATATTGTTCAACATGAAATTAATCATATTGAATGAATTCATATTTGGTTCAAGAGGTTCCACTTCCACAAAATCTATGCTTAGCACACCAGTGGAATCTGGGCTGGACTGGAGAAGAGGAAAGTAACATAGTAAATGTGTATAGATATTTTACTGAAAGATATTCCATTACCAATACTGTTGTGAAGACACAATTATCACACTATTGAAGTATATTACTTTTACACAACCCATAAATGAATTCTTTATTCCATCTAGTTTATACATTTCTTAAATCCAGCCATCAAGCCTAAGATGGTTTCCAAAGAACTGATATTTAACTATTATCAGACTCTTACTAGATTCTCAAAATCACATTCAGATTTATTGTTGAATGTATAATAAATAAAATGTGTAAACTATTCAATTCAGAAATAAGAAATATACAAGAATATATAGAGCCATCATAAAATACATGAAACTCACAACTCATAAACACATGCATCACAACAATCAATACAGTCAATGTTCCACCAGACAATCATCTCCCCAGGCCTATTGGCAAGAAGCATGTTTGATAAAGGAGAATATTTGTCCCTCGGGGTTGACATGAGGGTCCTTGGTGCTCTCTGAGATTGCTTATTTTCTTGCAGATGTTTCATTACGCAAACAGGTAACATCAGTGTAGGTAGCATCATCAGTGCTTTGAAGCAAGTTTTTGCCTTGGAAAAAGCCAGTAGAATCAAAGTAAATCTGATCTCCGAGAGGATGATGTTTCACAAAGTGGATGTCACGGCAAAAAATACTATTCTATGAGTCCTGCAAAATGACATTCCTAGGGGGGGTGGCATTTGCAACATGTGCCTCATGCTCGACCTGATGGGACAGATATATGTGGAGAAATAGCCCCTCAAATAACTTAATTAGTTGCATAATTGCCAAAGGATGTAGCATTTTTCTTCAATTCTGCTGCTTAATGATGGGTTTCAATTTAAATAAAACTAGAGTTATTTTGAATAAATCTAAAACTATTAAGTTATGTTATTAGTTATAATTTGTTAATCAGTGGTACATTCCTAAGTGAATAGCAACATAATTATACTTTGAAATAGTTTGAAATCCAGACCATAATATGACTTTTGTTTAAGACATAGGGTGTACTCAAGATAAAACTTATAGTTTTCTGAAACTGCCTGCAGATGTGTAGGACATATTGATTAACATTATGGACTTATAGCCTAATATAAGCTCTAAATTGAAATTGACTGCAATTAAGGAATTTGTTGAAAAAAGATTTGGTGTGCTGCTTAATCAGTAACAAAGCAAATGGGATAAATGTATCTTTATAAATTTGGCTATTTAATTTAAAAGTGTTCATATACTTTAAACTTTATGATTTTAACATTAAAGCATTACAACAGAAAGTATAATACTGAGTTCATTTACTAAATCTGCTGTGTGTTTTACTGGTTAATATGTGGCTTACATAACTTGACAAGATCTTACAGATGGTCATGATTATGTTAAGCAGGACAATACACACACTGAAAACTTTTACATATGCTCACCTAATGGCCTGCCATATTAAATCCAATAAAGTACAATAAAACAACTATATAGCAGGTCACTGGGAAAGCTTTTCAAGTTAACAATTGTGTATATTGTGTATATTAACAACTCAAAACAGCACACATACATCTGTACAAAACAAGTTTGAATATGATTAAAGTAGTTATCTTTGAATAAATGTCAGAATTCAGTATAACCACCTTTTGTGTCTAGTCTTAATGTTTAATTACCTTTTTTAAAAATCCATGAAAGCCCTAAAATTTTGTTTTGGGGTAGAAACTTTTACTCAGCAATTCATTGGGAGCAAAGATAATTGTGTTGAAATACATTGCAGTGTTTAAGCTAACAAATGAATAAAGGTAGTCTATATGAGCCTGTGCCATTACCCTGAAGTTGTTAAAGGATCTATGGGAAGAATATTATTCGTACCTGGAAAAACTAATGTAGCACAAGAGAAAACAGTGATGAAAGAATACTAACTCATATGGAAATCTAAATATAGCGACAGACACAATTATTTTACTAATTGCTAATGAATATAGTAAGGTGATTTCAAAAGGAAAAGTTTGCTTGGACTACTTCAGGTTTTGACCTCTGTATGAGCAAAAGCATTTCAAACTGAAGCTCACCAAAACTGATTAACTACACCAGTCAAGGCCAGCATGTAGTTGAAGCCTTTTCCATCTATCATATGGCCCAAAGGATGGTTAAATGAATCTTAAAATGGCTACAAACTGCTCAGTGACAACATTGAGTCCTGTCAATTAGAAATAATTAGGTAGTCATTTTGGTGGTAAGTCTTTTTAAGTGCATACATAATGATGCAATGATGCTTATTAGCGATCTCGTATAAGCTATGCTCAAACAGTGTGAAATAATTATGCAACTCACAAAGACTTGCAATTCTCTGTACTTTACCTTAATGCATTTAAAAAACCACTTCATTACCTCCAGTAATTAATCCTCGATTAATTACAGGAAAAGCCCAGTTTACTGTGCTATGTTTCTAATTATCTTATAAATAGTTATGGTTTTAATTAATGTGTTCATTAAGCTGAATATCTTTCTCAAAGCTATGCTCAGAGCAAAGGTTCTACTTTTGAGAGAAAAGGCCTAACTAGCCATAAGGTGAAGCTATTTTGGATGTATTTGATTTTATTTTAATATATTCAACTTCTTAATTGGCATTTAAAATCTAATTTGGAAAAAATTAACGAAGCTTACAAAGGATTTTTTTCTTATCTGCAACCAAAAAGCTTAATAATTTTAATAGGCAAACTTTTAACATATATTTGATAAACCCAGGAATCAGATTCTAAGTGCCAGGCACAAAATGAATTTAATAAGCTGTAAGGCATCTTAGTTTACAACAACAAAAACCAACAATTTCCTAGCCATCAAGTGAATTTTATCATTTAAATACGTAATTGGAGACATTTAGCAACTTTGTACAATTAAGTGAAAATATGTTATTTGAATAATTGCATTCTACTCTGAAATTTGGTAACTTCTGAAATACTAGAAGATGCATTATCAGTAATCTAACTAATGCACATATATCACTTTTCAATCAATAGCTCAATTTAGGTGACATGTCAAATTTTGTGAATGGCAATATAATCATGATTTAGAATAACAACCTTGTTCATTAATCTAGAGATAGTGAGCAAACCACAAAATATATGTAGAGGTTCATTTGAATGTTTAAATCAGGGGTATCAAACATCGTCACAGCATTGTCACGTAACATATCAGCACTTTTTCCCCCTTTCACTAAACCAGGGTGGGCGTGGGCCGCAAGTTTGACAGTCCTGGTTTAAATCAACAAATTACCTAAAATATAAGAAGAAAATACCAAGTGAGATGAGCAGGAAGTTTCTCCAACAGCTTATTTCTTGAGGTCAAATTGAACACTACCTTCAAATTCATAAAAGGGTCAAAATTACCAGATGCATATGCCAGGTATTTTTCAGCCAAACCGAGGAGGACTTGACATGTGTTTCCATCCCAAGAATGTCAACTTTAAAAGACATCCACTTTAAATGGTCTAGCACATAACCAGGTCTTTGGGCTTTGGATTTTTCAGATCTTTTGGTCTCTAAATTCTGACAAGTAAAGATGGCACAGAGTATACCTGTCTACAGAGTCTCTTGCCCATGTGGGGAATTTTGTGCAGCCTCAATTTGGTTGCTCCTTAGCATATGAAGCAGCTGGGCAATGTTGCTAAACTGGGTATCAAGCATCCCAGTCAAACTTCAAACAAGTGGTAACTTACTGTGGCTTGTGGTCCTGGTATCAAACATTGTCTATTGACTACTGTTGCTAAAAATTGCTTAGAATTAAGTTCCTACTTCCATGTCCAATTGCAGAAGGAGAAGGATTAAGGTTTCCCACATTGTTTCTTGACAGAATCAGGACACTAATCACTCTAACATCCCTTGTGGATGGGTAGAAATAAGCTGAGTTTGACTGTAGGAGAAGGGAATTGTTTTTGTATGGCAATAGCCACACCAGTAGATGACTTGTGCTGTCTCTTCCTCATGCAGAGGACCACATACAATCAAGTCCTTCTTTTCTTAGATGTTTACACAAACTATTCATTCTAAAACAAGATCACCAAATTATACAGCAGTAAATGCTCAAGACCACACTATCTAAATAGGACACAATCCAGTTTAGCCCATCTACAATCCACCTCCCATGTCAAAATTACTTGTTTGTACTGAATATCAGCAACCTTCAACAAAATATACCAAATTTCTTAAGGACAAGAACTGCATAATGGCAACTACAGGGACAAAGACTGCATAATAACTACATTGTTGCCAGAACAATTGAAATAAACGTTTGAAAATAATTTATTTTCTTAATTATTTCAGTACTGGCAAGGTTTTCTTTGCATTCCCTTCTCTTCTCAACCTTTGAAAATCTGACTCATGCACCAAAATAAAGTTTGCATCAACTTTAATCTGGTAAAGCCCATGTCCCACTGCACCAACGGATACAAAGAGGATGTAAAACGTTAAAAAAAGCTTGTCATCCGTTGGAAAACGTGATGCATCCGTTGTGTACTCATTGCATACATGTTTCATACGCTCTATCCCTCCAGCATCCGTCCCCTGAGATTTCATCCGCTCAAGAAGTTTTGAGCTGCACAAAACTTTGTGAACGGATGAACTTGCCGCTGTGTACGATGTAAATCCGTGACATCCGAGCAACAAACGTTCTATGTCCGTTTATCATCCATTAAACATCCGCTGTATCCTCTCTGCATCCTCTGGGCATCCCCTCAACTCACATCCGCTGCAGCTGAAAACGGAAAGAGGGAGGAAACAAAAGGTACACGGAATATCTACACAGCGTTCGTAGCATGGAAATAGAAAGGATGCGCAGTGAAGAGTTTGCACCCGATATAGATCCGCTAGGCTTCCTATGAACATCCGCTTAACATCCCCGCTACATACTACCCACATCCATTCTTTTCCGTTCTGTTTATGCAAATTTTTGCCACTTTTTGGAGCGGATGACAAGGGATGGAGCCACCCCCGAAATTTTGCTCATCCACTGTGTCCTTTATGCATACGTTTTGTGTCCGTCGGCCAGTGGGACAGGGCCTTAAAAGAGAAGCTCCCTGAGAATGGGCTCCAGCATGAGTCCGAAAGCTCAGAAGACTAAACCTCTGGTCCCAATTACTAACCCAGGTTGGATCCTGCAACATTATTCTCAGACATGTATAGTTTGCCTTTATTCTTGCTTGATTGCTTCTGCCCCTCCCTCTCTTCCTCATATGATCTCTATTCAATTTCATTGCCTTTTTTGTCTTCCCAACTTAAGTAACATTTCTCTTACTCTGACTATCCTATTATTTCTTTCTCCCTCTCTGTATCTCTCTCTCTTTCTGAGTTTTTTGTTGTGGTTGTTGCTTCTGCTAGAAGGAAAAAAGAGGAATGACATGACTATGATTATGAGATTTGATTACCTTTAGTTGCCCTTATGTTTCTATTGTGTCATTGTCCTGTATTTATTTTTATTTATTGCTTTTAATCCTATCTTCACTGCCAAGTGACAATTACAATATGGGTAGCTATATAAATTGATAAATATTGTTTGAGTGTGCATTTCTATTAATGAGGATGGTTGTATTGGAGAAAGCAATAGCCAGCAAATGCAAAGGGAAAAATCAGTTAATTTTATAAATGTGGTACCTTACTTTACAGTTCATTAATTTTAATTAATAGTTATTAATTCTTTCAATATACTGTTTTATCCTAGTTCTGGGTTGTAACCTCTTATATTAAGTGTCCAACTCCAATGGACTCAATACATTTTTATTCACTCACTCACTATTATTCAATTTCTGTTGCTGCCTATTTCGATCCATGACTCCAGGTAGCTTACAATTCAAAATTACAATATAGTACATACTGCATAGCATACATAAACATGGCTACATCAACATATCACATGCATTCAATTAATGTAGAAGGGGAAATCTGCAAGATTGATTTTAAGTTCAAAGAGGTGGAGAAGCTACACACTGCACAGTTTTTTGTCAGGTTTTGCCTATTCCTATAGCAGAGGCATTTATTGCTTCTCTCCTAAATTCAGGTGAAACATGGCTATCATTACATCACAAACAAATAAAATATTGTATGTATATATGTACACATGTATGTATGGGCTAGAATGTACATCTATATAGTATGTAGGAGTTCTACTCATATTATTTCACAACAATGTTCAATGAAACAGTTTGAAACTCATAAATTTTGACAAAATCACAAATTGCTGCACATATGATTTAACTTTTTCACCCTTCATTGTTCTGATTCCTCTCTCATAAATTCTTTTTGCCATATTAACAGTATTCTTCAATCTGATGTTCAAAAATTAAACCATACTTATTAAAACAACTAGAGTAACAGTAGGCCTTTCAAAATAATGGTATGTTCTCATAATAGCCTTAAAATGGAAATGACTTTTGTGTGTTATCACACTGAATTTGTGGGGGGTGTTACTTGCCAATCTTACACATATGACTGAATGGCTTTACACCTCCTACAAGTTTACCACTTGCAGATAATTGAAATCTAATATCATTAATTAATTCAACACTCATCACATAAAGTTTAGGGTGCAACTGCAAAAAGATGACTACAGCTACATAGGAAAATATTAGAATCATTTATTTTAGTTATATTAAAAATTGATTTTAGATTTATGCTATTTGTGTCACGTTAAAACATTAAATGCTGCTTTTAGGATGTAATTATGTATATGCAATATGAAGGAAGGTTTTTTTTTTGCCATTTTTTTTTGCCATTTTTCATTTCCTAATATTCTTCTCACTTAGAATATATCATACACCAGAATGGGAATACCTAATATTTGACAAATATACCATAAATCTGCAGTGTATAATGGAAAATGCCATGAACATCAATCCCACAATTATATGCCTATCCTCACATTATGAACATGTTGATAATTACATAAGTTACCATCACATAGACATTTTGAAAGTTACATTTGTTCATTTGTCTTTAACAGTGTTTTAACAGAGTTGAGAATGTCAGTTCTAAACCTTTAAAATAATAACACATACTGATTTTAGATGCAGGAGATTTATAACAGATGTATTGTGCTGCATCCTAGCAATCCAATAACATAATTGTCATCAAGTTTTACCAGCCAAAAAGGAAAACACATTATTTCATTGTATACATTAAAACAAATGCTTTCACTGATATATTTTCAATAAAACTTTCTAAAATAAGTTTTAACTTTAGCATATTGTATATAAATGATGCAATTAAATAAAGGTTATAACTGGGGCTTAAATTGTTTAAAAAGATTAATATTGCTCCAACATTGTTGCTTTAATTCAAATAAAGCCTTGGTAATGCAAATAATTAAACAATGCAACTTACATAGAATATGAAGAATGCAACTTGCACAATTAACACAAGTTAATAATTAGCAACATTAGCAAGAATAATTCAGGACCATACATATCTATAATATATACAAAACTGTAATATCATCCAAGAAATCCATAACATTATAAAAAGAAATGCTGCATCCTAATCTTCACATGGCAATAATTTCAAACTGGTATTTTAATCTCATTTCCTTGAATAATATCCATACTCTAGGGTCATTTTCCTTCTCATATTCAATATTGTGCATGCTTGTATCAAGATTCCTTTCTTCATATCCTGTCAGAGTATCAATCACTGCCTCCTGTCCACTCAATCCACATTTGATTTATCAGCCACCGTCTTTCTGGACTCCATAACTCGACCCAAACCATTTTAACAAGACATTGACAAATAGCACTCAGTATCACATCAACCTGTTCCACTTAGTAAACTAAGAAACGCTAACTGTGACATCTCCACATAAGTATTCTGTTCCATTCCCCAGCCTGATGTATATTAATGAGGAGATGGCATTTGAAATGCTTCTCCCACATCAGCATCTAATAAGATCAAATTAGGAAATAGGATGATTTATTAAATTTTGTAGAGCTGAATTTTTTTTATATCCTGTATCTGTGGATTTAGAAAGTGAGCTGTTACTTTCAATTTTTCTGCTGACAATGTGCCTGTATTTCTCAGATGAATTATCATGTTTAAAAAGATTGCAAACAACAAAACGTTATTAAGCAAAATGCCAGTAAAACAAACTAAATCTATTTTAAAATTATTAATGTAATGTAAATGTGGTAGTTCTGCTGAAATTTAGTTTGTGATTTTACATTATTTGCACAGCCCTGTTTTATTGAAAGACAATTGTAAATCTATAGTATTACAGAGAACCTCATTCTTGATTCAGATTGCATTTAAAATCGGATAAAAAACTGCAGTGTAAACATTCATCTTTGAATAAAGGAAAATACTTAACGCACAGTATTTTTAAAACTTAAAACTCCTAATAACAATTAGGAGTTAAGTCTGATAATGATTTACTGGTCTAACAGACTAGTTTACTAGTCTTAATTTATAATCTTGATTTCTGTAAGAAAAATACGATAATGCAGTACAGAATTCCTTAAAAACATCCAAATAAAAAATCTTGTGATTTTTAATCTGAAGTCAGTGTTCTGTATCCAAACAAATAAACCATTATCTGGTCAAATCTGTTAAAACAAAATAACTTCCTGCATTTGTAGAATCACAAATTGCCCATCTCAAATTTAGCCAATTCTATCCAGATATGAGAACATAGAAAGATTACATAATTCATTTTTTTCCTTTAAATATAAAATTCCCTTCTTTCAAAAATAAAATTCCATTTGGAAAGGTAGCCCAATTTATTATTAGGACAAAAAACACAACTTATTTTAAATATTCTTGATGGCTAAATATGAACATGGGAACATTTATTTTTTAAATTAGGCAAGTCTCAGAAATGTGACATGCTCTAAGTAAAATAATATATTTATCAGAAAAGGCTTTTCAGTGAACACCCAAATTGTTTCCTCCATTGTCTGAATCTCTTAAATTTACCTTATCATATCTAGGAAAGTCAATCCCCTTGTCTCTTCTTCAACCTTTTGGAAAATGAAACAATTAGTGAAGCCAAAGAGCAATTTGTAGGATCTTGCAGTCCTAGCTGACTTGGTTTTCCAACAACCAAATAATAACCATCTTCCATTATTATTTTTTCTCTCCTCATTAAAAATTCTCTTATTCAGGGCCCTTTTGATTTTTTTTTTTTTTTNCAGGGCCCTTTTGTTTTTTTTTTTTTTGCTCTTTGGATTGTTATTTTGTTTCCAGCCTTCTAGTTCTCATTATCTTTTTCTTTTTTTCATATACTTTTCTTTTAATTTTTATGTCTAAGTTGCCCAGCATCACTATAGAGCCAGGCAGCCTCAAAATTTCAGCCCCTGGGTTATGAATGACTTCATGGACAATCCCTACATACAAGCAGACTGCCTATTACTTAAAATTGCAGAAAGTGTTCTCTTTTTTTGAGAAAGTGCTGAAACTGCACAGTGCTTCTAGGAATCGCTGAATTCATATGTTTTTAATATACAGCCTGTTCTCAGGGGTTCCTGGAAGCACTGTGCAACTTCAGCACTTCAGTTGGCTTAAGGAAGGGCAATGCTGTCCGCCATTTTTAGTAACAGGAAATCCAAGCTCTGACTTAAATATAAATTGAAGTTAGAAACAGTTAAGGAACAGAACTTGTTCTTAACTTGGGGACTGCCTGTATCTCCTTCCCTTTTGATTGGCCTATTGATTTTGATTAAGTTGTAGCCCTCAATTCTATAGTTTTGTCCCATCAATAACACTTTGCCTTCCTGAATTAAGACTCGTTCTTCCTATTTTCCCTGCATGCTTTACAAAGAAAATTTATTGAGTTTTGTACCTTGACTTTTTCCTCTATTTGTTTTCACTCCCAGGCTTCTTCTCATACTTTGCATTGTACTGTTTTCCAAACTCTTGTTTTCCTTTCTCTAATATTCAGTTTAAGGCTGTCTAGATCAGGTTCACAAAGTACCTTTTACACAGTCTTCTCAGTTCCCATGAGTGCCTCTCTTACCAGGAGTCACTCATCTCAGAAATAAGACCCATTATCAAAGATTCACTTTTGAAGAAGGTGCTTCGGGACATGCTGGAGGACATACAAAGTACACTTTTGAAGGATTTGCAGATGTCTAACAATAGATAGAGGTATGAGAACATTACTTCTCTTTAATGCTGCAGTAGTATTACGGTAAATGTGTTAACACTGCAAACATATGCTAAGTCAATCATCTGCACCCTTCAGAAAAGCATTTGGGAAAAAAACTGGTAGTGTATTTTGCTACCCTCAAATGGTGCTGCATCATGGTTTCATCATGGTGCTGCATCATGGTTTTGTTAAGTTCTTGATTTATTATACTTTTTATAATATTTTTTGTGTTTTGTGTTATTTAAAAGCTCATTTGAGTCTTTGGAAACTGTGTAGCATATAATCAAAGAAATGCATACTGCAAATTTTTACATTTCAATGTCTCAAGAGAGAACATACCCTAATAAAAATAGCTACTATATACCTATGGGTATGAATGAAGAGGTTTGCAAGCACTGCAATCATTGGAATTCTAGATTAGCCCATAATATTGTATTTTCATCCAACCAATCCTATACATTACAAAATAAATACAGGGCAATGCTGTCTGCCATTTTTAGTAATAGGCAGTCCAAGCTCTGACTTAAATACAAATTGAAGTATTATAGTATTAATCACATCACTCTTGCAACAAATGGTTCATCATGCTACCATCATAATTAATATTAAAAATAATCTCTATTGTGTTTAACATGTACTTAATAAATTTGTATTGCCACAAAAATAAAATATTAAATTTCTAATCACTATATAAAATGCATATTTTCAAATAAAGTTTTCTATTTTTATATATTAACTATTTTTCTGAAATAATTGTAATATAAAGATCATGATTCTGCAGAACATCGATGTTTCATATGATTATGATTTCATAATTTCAGCTTTCATACAAATTACTTGGTACCCTTATTTTGCTATATTTGTTGTGGATTTCAGATTCACAAAATATTTGCAGTTTCATAACTCCATTGATATCACACAAAATTCCAAGTATTCTTTTTTAATGAAAATTACTTATGAGTATTGGTAAGTCCTCTTTACTTTAGCTTAAGCAAAATATTCAAATGAGCACACTTACTAGCAATTAATACCCAGCAACATGATTACTTTTTAATCTGATATTATCTATATATGCTATCACCATATATTTTGTATAATAGATATCGTAACAAAACTTATATCAAGTCTAAACAATATATACGGACAAAGGAACTCCAAGTTAAACCACAACATTAAACGTATATAAAGGTCAAAATACTTTTGCTGTTATATTTATAATCTTGAAGTTAACATAAAATCATTAATTAATGGTTATTAAGACTTGGGAGTGCAAAGTGAAAAACATTTTATCTGGTAATTGTTCTTCCAGGGCAAAACTGTCATACCTTCTTGATCTGCTTTTTGATCTTGATCTCTGAGACCGATATGATTTTCCTTGTGCTCTTGATCGGCTATGACTCCGTTTTCTTTTGGACCCATATGAAGAACTGCTGCTTGATCGATGCCTTCGCCTCAAATAGATACAGAAAACTCACTTACAATGAATCATTTTTTTTCATAATCACATAAATCAATATAGTAAATATGGTAAAAAAATCACATCCACTCCAAAATATATAGATAATATAAGTAAAAATGGTTATTAAAACTTTTTTTCTAAGGCTAAATCCAACCTATCGAAACAATATACAGGTTCCAGAAGACCTTTGGAGAACTCAAAAAGATTTTTTTATAAAATGATAAACTATCTAAAGATAATTTTTAATAAAATGATATAATGTTGATATTTGTCACTGGAAGAATTATTTAAAATGTATAAAAGTACTTTGAATGTATGTTAGAAATGTAATTTATCATGCTGTGTGGGTATATAAAAAAGCTTTAAATTTTTGAATTCAAATATGTGACATTAATTCAGATGATGTTAAAGACAATATACAATAAAAACCAGAGATTTTCCTTTTGGGAGTGATGGACACTTAGTTGTAAAAACTCATGGAACTTAGCTTTTATATATGATAACAGCAACAAGACTTTCATATACACAAGATTTGGAAAGATTTGTCATTGCTTACGATTGAAGAGAGAATTGTAAAGTTAATGGAGCTAGCTAGAATGGTGAAATTGATAGCTTTAATTAAAGAAAAGTCACTGATTACTTGTAATGCTGACTGGAAGCCCCTATGAACATTTAGCACTAAACAGAATAAATGAAATTATGATATATGGACAAAAGAAAAAATAATAGCTTAAAGAAAAATTGAAAGTTGTGAACTTAGAGAAGAAGCCTACAGTAGTATTTGATTTACAACTGGTCACAGTGACCATTTGAACTTACAACAGAACCTCTAAAAATTACTTATGATACATTCAAAGTTATGGCTATTAAAGCACCCTGCACTTATTCACTCTTATGACTGACTGTAAGAACAGAGCTTACCCCCCACCCTCCTATTCAGCCCTGCTGGATCCCTACAGTCACTCATCCAGCCAAGGGAGAGATGTGGCTGGCTGTAGCACATGCTAATCAGCTGGAACTTGTAACCATCTAGTTTCCTTCCCTCCCAGCTAGGAATGAAGATATGACTGCAACTTGCAAGCCTGTCCTGGGATCAAAGTTTCAAGCTTGTGCAGGGGATCAAGAAGACAAGCAACAGTATACACTGACTTCATCAGCGTCTGTATGTCCTTGGCAGCCACAAACTGAAAGTAGCCTAATCTAACCATTCAAAGTTATCAGTGCTGGCATCCAGACTGGCCTAATTGTGAGATATTTTATTTGTAAAAATTATTAAAAGCAGACAAAATTATCAAACTTTGTGTGATACCCTCCAGAGAAAGCAGCAGGGGTCTGAATATGCCCCCTCACAACCTAACTCAGCAAAGCAACCCATGAGCTTTGCAAATACCTGGGTGGAAAAAACAGTGACTTTGCTGTACATATTAATAGAGTAAAAGTGAGCATCAAGTGATGCTTTTTCTCATTTTTTACATATTCTATCCTGTGTTCAGATATTTTATTCTATAAAACTAACATATAAACCACTTAAAAGTAAAAACAAAAACAAATGTAAGATTTTTACTTTACTACATCTCAGTCTTGAAGGATATGCATGATCTATAAATTGTATCAATATATCCTCAAGAAATATATATTTGAAACTCAATAGCACATTATGTTGCAGTAACTATGCGGGGATGTAGCATTGTCTCTTATTATACAATGATCTTTTTAGCCACTTACTGGTACTACTGATAACAAAATTTTCAGGTTGAACATGGACTTCTATGGGAAAAAAAACTATGCTCATTTCATGGATGTTAGTTTTTTAATAAAGAAAAAGAAAAAATCCTGACATTAAAAGTTTAATAACTGTTAAAACTTAATAGTAAACCTTTCCTCCAAATTTTAAAACTTGGATCTAATTAAAACTGAATCAAGAATATTGTAAAGATTTAAGCACTTTTTACTTTATAACATAAAACTATTCTCCACTGTGACTCATACTACTTTCATCAATGCTTCATATGGAGAATATAATAGTGGCTTCAGAGTCAAATTAATTCACAGCATGTATCCTTGTTCCTCCAAAGTATATACTATGTACTGTTCAGACTGCAGAACAATGTAACAAAGTCAGTATGTCCATATACTGCTTACTACTAGAACATTAGAGGTGTACTACGAGGAAATATGCTATTGTAGGCATATTAATAGATTTTTTATAAAATCTGAAGCAAAGGGAATTGGCTAGCAATAAACACATACACACACACCACTCTAGGATATTTGTTACTGATAAAATTGTTCTGCAATTAGAGAACATTGGGTGATACTATATTTGAGTAACATATTTTCCAAAAGAACCTTTCTCTGGATGCTGCTTTCTGTGTTTTTTGCATTGTTCTTTCTTTTTAAACGTTTTAACAGCACCCAAAGTCACTGGCAGTTGACTATAATTTACTATAATTGGCAGTTGACTCTAATTTAATAAATTATAGTTGGCTCCACAATCAATCAGATGTTTAAACTGGATTTGGCATTTCTTTCCTCCTATCAAGTCCTTCCCTAAAACCTGGGATAGGCAGATATTGATGTTTGATGGTGTCAAAGGTACTATTACTTTCTCTATTTTATTGTCCCACCAGTTCTTGCTTATGGGCAAATAGTTTCTTGCAGATCTTCCAATGCACCATCATTGTGGCTACTTTGTCATACCGTTCTTTGTAGTCAGTCTGTGGAATCTTTTGTAGTATCTAATTAGGTGACCTTTTGTTTCTTCAGCTTCTTTACACAGAGACATATTTAGATTAAATTTGACATTTTTATCTATTTATTATGTCCTTCCCAGGGTCCTGGGATATAGAGATGTAATTGTTCAATGGAATTCAAGGTATTGTTGTAAGATGCAAGCTATATTATTATCAAAAAGCAAATGCCTTCGTTGTTCTCTGATGCAAACAACCATCCCAACCTCATTCTGTCCCAGCACTTTCTGGCTTTCAAAAAGCTAAGTACCTACATCACAGTCATGTGACCATAGGGAGGCTGCAATGGCCAAACTTCAAGGACTGATTGTCTTATTATTCAGTGACATTGTAACTTTGAATTATTGTTGAATGAGTGGTTGGTAAGCAAGGACAAGCTGTATGGAGTCAGTTCTTTCTCTAAAAAGATGCCATTTGTTAAAAAAAAAGTTAATTAGGCAAATTATATCAACTGACACAAGTTATATGAATGCTACAATTTATACAATTTTATACAATTTAAACAATTTTAGCAGACCACACCATAGGATGAAATACTGAACTATACCTGAATATTTTTAAAAGTTTCATTTACCAATAATTTTAAAACTGAAGTAATATGTTTACCTTTTTTCATATGAATGTGAACGAAACTGGACATCTCGAGACCATGATCTTGATTTTCTTCCTGATTTTTTATGGCTGTAACTTCTATCTGAGGAACTGCTTGAAGATGACCTTCTACGATGTTTCTTTTTTCTTCTGCTTTTAGTCTCTTCTTCAGTGTCTGATGAATGGCGACCCATTTTAGCAAGCTAGTTTTTACATATATTAGAAAACTGTAAAATTACAAAGTACTGTATGATTAATAGAAAAGTGTATCATTACTAAATTTCCACTGATTGGTTTAAAATTGAAACCAAGATTGTATCTACTATCTATTGTCATAAGTAACACTGTTCTCCAATATATAATCATGCAAACTTTTACACTTTTGGGGAAGACACAATGCTCTATGTAACCTTTATTTAAAACAAGAAATAAACTAAATGATCTTAGAACGTAAGCTTGCACACTCTTAAATCCTATTAGGCTCAACAGAACTTTATAAAATGGATAGACCAATTTACATTTCATAGAAAGCACAAATAATTGTTAATGCAGTTCTAGCAAAAACTTATGAGGTACAAAAAGAAAAAGAAACAGTACTGGAAAACTAAAATAATTTGCTGCATTAGCAGATTTTAAGATTAACAAACAGAAGTTGAAGATGTTAACAAAAATATATAGATTCATCTAAATTTGTGTGGCAGGGAAAAAACCCCACAAGGTGTAACAGGTGCAAAAGAAAGGAGGAGGATTGCATCTACCTGATTTGAGACTGTATTTTGCAGCTTGCTGCTTGGTTTTGTTTGGTTGGTGCTGCTGAGAAATAGAAGACTCTGAGACTCAGAGCAACACAACTTGTTATTTGGCATGGATGTTGTGGTATAACAAAGCCAAAGTTAATGTGGATTTTAAAATCATTATGCTGGACATATCATACTGAAAATATGGAATAGATATAAACCCAAGGTGTGCCCCAAAACATCTCTGTCAGCACAAGAAACATTTTACAGATGAGAAATAATAGGCAAACCCAAATGGGCAACTAGTACTTTGTCAAGGGGAGGAATACCAAAAAAAAAAATCAAGAATTGGCGGCAGAAATAAATAACTGGCAATATTTTTCATATCTACAATTATTAGAAAGATTTAAAGCAGACAAAAGTTTGTGGTTTTTCAGTACTCTAAGAATGAAATAGAATTATGTGCAAATGAAGTATATGCAATTGCTAAAACTTTGTTTTTGTAATTTGAAACAGAACAAGTAAAAGAGTGTACAATGAAGTGGTCCAAACGGTTTGGTTATAATATATAGATGGAACAATGGAAAAATATGTGGCTGAAAGGACTGAAATGTATCAGGGCTATCAACAAAACAGATTACATTTTCGTCTGTAGCAAGAAGGGGCGGAGCTAGCATGGCCATCTTTGGTCTGTGCATCCGCCGCTTAGTCTGCATCTAGTGGTGCTAGTGGGAGGCTCGTATCGTTGCCCGTTATTCCACACCAAAAATTTGAAATGTGTGCTGCAATTGAAAATCCCACGAGTTGTGAGGTGCGATCAGTGATAAGGTTTTTGTTGACAAAAAAAACCATAAACCAATTGAAATTTTTTGGCAACTGTGTGAAGTGTACGAGGACAATATCATCACTGAAGGTGGAGTGCGCCAATGGTGCATTAAGTTTAAAAATGGATGAACTAACGTTCATGATGAACAGCGAGCGAGTGGACGTCCGAGCATTGTGATTGATGAACTGGTCGCGAAAGTCAATGACAAGATTCGTGAAAACCACCGTTTCACAGTAACGGAACTTTCGCTTAGTTTTCCACAAATTTCATGCAGTTTTGGTTGCATGAAATTGTTACACAAAAGCTAGGCTACCACAAATTTTGTGCAAGATGGGTGCCAAAACTCCTGACAGAAAACCACAAGAGTCAGCATATGGCCGCATCATTGACATTTCTGTACTTTACGACAAAGATGGATGTACTGATCGAATATGGACACTGAACTGTGAACGACTTGATTTATGGAGTCTAGTGTGCAAGTCGCAGGTTGTGCTTTTTTGGCTAGGCAAGGTGTGCTTCTTATTCAATTTTCTGGAACACGGTGCAACAATAAACTGTGAGGTATTGCAAAACGTTGCAAAAACTAAGAAAAGCAATTCAGAACAAGCGTAGAGGAAAATTAAGCTCAAAAATGTTGTTTTTGCATGACAATGCCTGACCACACACAGCAAATCTCACTCGAGAAGTCTGAATGCTTTCAAGTGGGAGATTTTTCCTCATCCGCCCTACAGCCCTGATCTTGCACCAAGCGATTACCGCTTGTTTCCGAGGATGAAGACCTGGCTTGGACGACGCAGAACTGCGGGCAGGCGTGACTGACTGGCTCAAATCTCAGGCTGAATTTTATGACAATGGAATTACAAAGCTTGTTCACCGCTATGATAAGTGCCTCAATTTGTTCAGTGAACATATTGAAAAGTTGTATTTAAGTGTCACTTTCAAGTGTATATAATAAAAAAAAAATTCCTACACTTTGTTTTTTTTTCTATCGCAAAACAATCTATTTTGTGGATAGCCCTCGTACATATTATAATCCGTAGCTGGTGAATAAGTAAGAAAAAGCTAGAAAATCTCAGATTCATACACATATACTGATTCAGTGGATTTTAAAGATTAATAGAAAATTGAGGCCAGAGGTCTTTCTTTTGGGATTGATGGACAAACTGTTAGGGAGAAAAAGGCATGAAACTTTATTTTTATAAAGTACGGGATAACTGCAAAGGCACTGTTGTATTGTCTTGTTGGCATAAACCCACAACAGTTGATGAAGATGATGGATCTTTTATGAAATGGCTTAAATTTACATCTTTGAGCAGAGAAACAATACATTTTTATTGATGAGCCTTCATGGACTTCTCTCATAAAATAGGTGTGCGTGCGTGTATGTGTGTGTAAAATTAAAGCCAAGCTAGCATGAGAAACAGAAAGGGATGGTTGTTATTCAAAAGGTTTAAATGGCAGGAGGACGGACCTCACACAAACGGTTCCTCCCCTTCTCCAAACTGGACCCCAGATGAATTGGGCTGACTTCTGGCAAGTTGGGCGGGGGGGAACAGGCTTCAGTCCAGTTCAGGCCTAATATCTGAGGCCGGCTCGCTGCTTTGAAAGCAAAGGCGGCTCCGAGCCACCTTTAGTACCCAGAAGGCCTTTCACAGCCCTTCGGAAAGATCAGCATCCTCCCTGCCCAGCAACTCTCCCCATCGGTTCAGCTGACGGAGGAAAAAGACGGGGGAGCCCTAGGAAACCCCGGGACGTGGATACCCGCCAAACAGATTTCCTCGGTCGAGAAGAAGGAACGGCCCGAACCGCCAAGGCTCCGGGCATTGCCCATATTTATTGGGCTTCCAGACCGGATTCTGTCTCCTATATTCCCGAAAACCAGAATATGAGGCGCTTTGGCGACTTTTTTGAAAGCTCTCCTAATCCTCCGCCTCTTTCCAGAGCCCAGAGGCAAACCGTACCAACCCTCCCCCGCCTCTTCCCCGAAACCCGAGCCCATTTACCTCAGGAGCCGGCTGAAGGCCTCCGCGCTGCCGAGCTTCCGTAGTTTGAGCTCAGCGCCTTCCTCCACCAGACCGCCAGCCAGACCTTACTAAGCCATCACAACGCTCATCCATCCACGGGCCCAGGCGAGGAGCGCCGAGGTCATCGATCGGAAGGCCGGCGTCCTGCGCTGGCGGCGGCGCGGCTTTCTTCCCGGCGGCGTTGCTTCTTCTTTTGTTTTGGTTTTACCCCAAACAACCGCATTCACATGAACACATTTTTTTTTTAAAATTGAATTAACGTCAGTATCGAGTTTTTTTTTTTTTTTAGTGCACCGGTGGATGAGTTTTTGTGTGTGTGCGTGTGTGGCGCAAAAAACGTCCAGTTTTTGTGCACACGCGCGTCACATCTAGAAGGCGGGGGGGTGGAATCCCGAATAAATCAGAGAATTCTGTCTGTATAAACTGCACTTTGATTAAAATTGAAATGATTTATCTGCAAACTGCTTTTAAGATGCTACAGTTTTCCTACAGTTGGAAAGGAAGGGTTTTCGGAGCTTAGGCGCCTATTAGTTTCCCGGCTGAGACTACTTTAAGGTTGGTTGAGATTATTGCGAAAGGAGGGAAAGTTAAAAGCTCAATTGGAGAAGGTAAGAATGAAATTTATCGGTTTTCATTTCAATCAAGAGCGATTCAAGCAGTTCACTGTTTTCTGTCACACGTACTGCAGAAGTGATCTGCAAAAAAACAAACCCATTTGACATAAAAATGAGAGACTTTTGTTTCCTGGAGTGAAGTAGTTGCTGCTTACTCTGAGTGGCTTCAGGGATATGTGGGATAGAGCTGTTCATTCGTAGGGAGCTAAAATGCTATTCAAGAGGACAATGGAGATCCTGGTTTTCTGCTCTTTGGTCCACCACTACCTCCTCTCACCAATCATGATCTTGGAAATAAACCATCCACATTAAATACAGACCAATCCATGTTCAAATGTCAAGGTTCAAGTTTCAACATTTGAAAGCCACAAATCCATTTTCAGGTTTTGGTTGTGAAACTAATCATGTTTGTACATTTCACATTCAACTTACTTGGATTTGCAGAAGAGCAAGCAATCTGTTTCTGACAATAGTTAATTTACACTGCATAGTATGCTCAAAAGTGAAATATTCAAATCAATGATACATAAGGAAATGTTATAGAGCTTCGGGTTCAAATGGCATTCTTATATTCATTTCTCTGGGAATAACTCAGTCCTGAGAACTGAATGTCAACTCTTGGTGAACATAGGCAAAGTTGCACTAATGCTACATCTGTATTCATGCTTCTCTGAAGTAATCCTCACTAAACGCAGAACAATTACTAAATTGGATATCTACATTTACACCTTAATGTCCAAGTC
This sequence comes from Laticauda laticaudata, assembly GCA_004320025.1. Classification (NCBI taxonomy): domain Eukaryota; kingdom Metazoa; phylum Chordata; class Lepidosauria; order Squamata; family Elapidae; genus Laticauda; species Laticauda laticaudata. The sequence goes on from BHFT01058234.1 coordinate 28,204, forward strand.
AGAAGTACTACTACATATATTTGAATTGATAGATTGGAAGCATTTCTGTTTTAATTCCTAATTAGCCTCAGTGGAAAGGTTATTTTGCAATTTTTCTGATGTAAAACAGAAATTTCTAGCTCTCACCAATGTAACATCTGCAATTTTTGTATAGACTACTCAATTCATTGAACACATTTCCAAGTCAAATGCATAAAATTATACAATTTCTTTTTTATGTATTTAAAAATAATTTTAAATTAATGCATTAACCCATAGTTTGTTTTATTTTTCAAATAGAAGCCTATTTATTTTCATTCAGTAATTAAATGACACTGTCAGAGTCATTTTACTGGAAAGTTGTCTCCATATATTAATTTTCTTTAATGCAGTGAAGGAATGTACACTAGAGCTTATCTGGAGATGTAGGAAACTTGAATTAAATCCTGTCATTGTCACTGAAAAAGAAAGAAACACCAGGATTAGTTTAAAAAGAATTTACTATAGAAAGCTTTTATAAGAATTGGTATCCGGAGCCCCCATTCATTTCTCAAAATATCTTTGAACTTGAATAGATGGTGATTTTCAAGAGATGCCTTTAAGATTCCAAAGTTAATATTTCTACTTTCCAAATGGAATCATATTCACATTGTTCTTTTTTACTTGTTCAGTGAAAAGCAATTTCTGTCTAGTCTATAAAATATTACTCATAATTCTGTGGTTTTCTAGGAGTTTGTATCATCACTTTCATCTGAATAAGAGCACTTAATTGAAAGCCATAAAGCGTATAAGATATTCTGACAATTTTCTAATAAAGTATTTAAGAGCTTAACTTTTAACTTCTAGATCTAAAACACATTTAGATGCCTTGATTCCATATAATATACATGTTGCTTATAATGTTACATTAGCTGAGAAAAGGGGTAATATATATCTCAATATAAAATAATGTAGAAAATATTTGGAATCACTCCAACCAAATGGAAAACTTTGAGTATTCTGAGTATTAAACGACAAAATGTACTAATCAAGGGAGGGAAGCCAAATAGCAATGAGCATTTCAATTTGGCTTTTAGATACCGCTTAGGATTCTTGGAGTATGCAAAAAGAAAACAAAACCCTTTCTGGGCAATATAATTCTCAGAAGCTTTCAATTTACTCCCATGAGATTTTCACATCACTCCCCATAGGAACTGGGGGATTTTCACCTCTTCCTATTTCTTTGCAAAGAAAGTGTCTGGGGTGCTTGTTCTTACTCAAAAAAATGAGCGTGGGCTTGCATCTAATGATTGCCTATTCATGGATGGTAAATCCAGATTGTCTCAAATGATCCCATTAACTCATGTTGCAATTATACAACTGATAATACTTTCTCCCCTTTTAAGCTTTACCCTCACCAGCAAGTCAAAAATATGACTCCTTTTCCTTTACTTCTCCCAGTTAAAAAGTTCCCAAAATGAGAATCTATACTCCATTTGAATTTTCAACCTGGAGACTATTTGGTAATATAATTAAATAGTACCAAAAAAGAAGGCCTTGGCAACATCAAGCAGGGTACATCTGGTTAGTATTTGGATGGAAGACCACCAGGGAATCCCAAGACAATAAACTAAAAGGGGAGCTGGTAGGAAAAATGCTGTGAAGGAAGCAGTGGCTGCCTTGCCTTCTGTTGCCAAGAAAACTTCATGAACCTCACCAAGTATCACGCCTGGCTTGGATGACATTTTATTATCAAAAAGAGACAAACTGGACTTCTTTCCTAGTAAAACTAGTGCAGTGATAATCTGGAGAGGGACCGGGGTTGCTCAGTCGGGTGTCAGTGACTTTGGCAAACCCGAAGGCAGTGAACTTACTGGAGAATGAACCCAACTGCAATTGTGGACGTAAAAGGGATGGAGGATCAATGAGTGGACGGGGCAAAATTGGGGATGGTTGAATGCCTGGTGGGCTAATTCTTCCGGAAAATGAGCCTCTTTTGTTTGCTTTCCTCCACCACCCCCGACCTTCCGAGTGCCCGATAGGCCACAACTGTTGCAGCCGTCTTAAGCACGCTGCCTGGAAGCCGCGGGGCACGGCTCTCAAGGGAGCCACTCCTTTGGGGCTTGCCCTACAGACCGGTCTCCCCAGCGAGCTCTGCTCTTCTGCCTCTTCCCGAGGCCAAGAGCCGCGGATCCGGGCATGAGGGATTGGGATGAGCCGACCCAAGAGAGGCAGGTATGGTTTCAAGAGAGGATCCGTCTCGGGTTTGGCGAGTTCTTCTTCCAGCAAGCGGTGGCCAGTCGCGCCCCTCGCTGGCTTGTCGGCCCGGAGCGCTTCCAGGAGGCGTTTCGCCAAAGCGCTCTTCTTTCCCTTCTGGCAGTCACCCGCCCGGGTGGCTCCTCATTTCAGCCCCTCCCCTGCAGATCCAGCCCCTTTCCCTCTGGCGTTTAACTAACTCGGGACACACCAGCGCAGGATCCATGCCTAATTAAATTAATTAGGGCTTGTTGTCAATCCTGGATTAATGGGAGAGAGAGAGAGAGAGCCCAGCAGCCGGATCTGGAAAGGGGGCGAGGGGCGGGATAGGGGTGGGGGACGGAGAACTTCTCCCTCTCCCCCACCCCCACCCCTCCCCGCCTGCCTCTTTTTCTCTTTCGGCGATGCGCCTGGGCTGCTCTAGGAGAAGGGGGTTCATTCCCAGTACCAAAGGGGAGGTAATTTGCTCCAAACGAGGGGTTGGCTCTGCAAAGTATAAATAGTGGGGACTTCAATCACCGAAGCCCAGACACATCAGAACTCTTCGCGGGGAGAATTGTCAAAGGCCGGTTTTTACAAGCTTCGCTAGGGGTTGGGAAACCTCCGCTCCCATTTAACGCTCCAGCCAGCCCCCTCTGCGGCTTTTCTCTCCCTTCCCCACCCACCCTCCCCCTTTTTTTTCTTCTCCTCCCACTCCCCCTCCTCCCGACCCCCTTGATGTGTTTATTGGGGGGCTCGGAGCAGTCAGAGGAGGCAAACGAGGGGGAGAAAAAAAGAACCCAAAGAAGAGCCGGCGATGGAAGAACTTACCGCTTTTGTCTCCAAGTCGTTTGATCAGAAAGTGAAAGAGAAGAAGGAGCTGATCACGTACAGGGAGGTGCTAGAAAGCGGACCCGTCAGGGGAGCTAAGGAGTCCGGAGGCTCCAACGAGCCCAGCGCGGAGGAGAGCGGCAGCCCGGCGGCCCGGGGAGCTGGTGGAAGCGGCGGCTCGGGAAGGCGATCGCCGGTGCGAGAGCTGGACATGGGCGCCGTCGACAGGAATCGGGACGCGGACACTCCTAAACTCAGCGAAGGTAAGACGCCCCCCCCCCTCCGGCTTGTGTGTGGGGTGGGGTGGGGGGCAACAGGCGAGACTGGGGACCACGCGGGTGGCTGCCGGAGATGTGGGCTGGGGTGTCAGGGAGAGCCAAGGAAAAGGCGCGCCTAGCTCAACGCGCGCGCACGCGTATGCTTGCGTTTCCACGCTTGCGGGTTCGCTCGGAAAGCTCCGCTGAAAAATCCGCGTTGAGTCCGGACTGGCAAGAAAGAGGCGAGAAAACTTGGCGAGAGAAAGGATGGAGCCGGGCGGTACGATCTTCGGTGCCTTCAATTTCGCTCTCTCGACAAGCAGTGCAAAGCGTTGAGAATATTGAAAGCTGAACCCAATTTGGGGGGGGGGGGAGNGCTGAACCCAATGGGGGGGGGGGGGAGAGAAAGAAAGCCAGTCCGGCCATCTCCCAGGGAGGTAGGATTTCAGATAGCGGGGGTGGGCGAAAGGGCTGGGGTGGACGGAATTCTACCTGTGGATTTTTGTAGGGATCGATTGTGGGTCCCTTTTTGAAAGAGGTGCTGGTTAGGTTGGCTAACTGAGGTTTTCCTCCGGTACGCGTTGCTCGCCTGGTAGACTGTGAGGGTTTGTTTAGGGTAGTTTTTCAGAGAGAGGTTTTTTATGGGGGAGGCTCCAAAGTCTTTTTTACGGCAAATGCGAGGGTCCGATTGCTCCTCACATTACTTTAAAAAAAAACCACGTTAAACTTCCCACGAAACACGTTGAGTAGGTCACTCTGAAGTCCACCTTTAAGTAATGTTTACGGTTGAAAATTAATTCGCTTCCACTAAGCGACTTTTCGATATTTGCAAATGTAAACAAAGGCGGAATTAAAAAAATCGCATATTAAAAGGGGGATCAGAAAGCTTAGTGTAGCCATTATTAGTGCATCAAATATTGTATACAGTAAAAGTAAGAAAATTACGCTTTACCTTTTACAAAGTGCATTTCAAAAAGTGTTAATTTGAAAGACGCGATGTATAATAGTTCCTAACCACGCTATAAAAGAAACATTTAATCGTAAGCATCATTGAAATCCGAAGAGAGGAGGCTTCTTATAGCTTTAACCCTGAAGCCCTTCACGACCTTCCACTGAAAAGAAGAAACCGCACCAACGTCCAGGAAGAAAAATGAATCTTAAACAGGGCCGCAAACTCGGCGACTTTCAAGTATATTTGAATATCTGTGTGTGGTTTGAGTCAGCGAGTGCCATATTCGCGGAGGCGGATTTCTTTTTTCTTCCCCCAAACGTTTTGTTTAACGAAAGCAGCTCCTTCCAGATTGGAACTGGATTGAAAACCTGAGCCGGAAATGATTTGCTAAACAAATTCCGAATATGATTAGAGAGGGAAGCGCAATTGCGATAAACAAACTTCGGCGGAGCGATGGGCAAACATATTCGACTAAGGTAGATAAGGTTAGCTTAAAAAGTAAAAAGCCCGGCCTGTTGTCCAAAGTGAAGGGTTTGTGTCTGTGCGCGCTCGGCTGTGTAGACTCGAAAAAATGAAGTAAGAGGGAAAGATTAAAACCGAGTTTCTCTCGTTTATGATCAATGGCAACAGGCCTTTGTCGCAGGAATGTATAAACATCCAAATTCCCCGCGTGGATCCGTTTTCATTTTCATCTGGAATGGGGGAGAACCAGGACAAAGAGGCGGCAAATGGAGAGGGATACGGTTTAAAGTTTCTCTACGCAAAGAAACCAAAGGATAGTTTTGACTTCTCTAAATAGATCGAGGAAAGGTTGCGTGTGGCAGACGCTGCCGCCTTTCTCCTGCACCTGCAGCAAGGATTTCTCGAAAACCCTTGAAAACCTTGAAAAACCTGGCGGGTTAGGTAGTTTCCAACGCGCTTCGCGGTTGACTTGGCTTCCCAAAGAGCCATTCCATCTCAGAAAGGCCTCAGTGGAATGGATTTTTAGGAGTGAGGGGGAGGTGACCAAAACAAAAAAATAAAAAAAATCTGACTGCCATGTGTGTCCAGAACCCGAAAGATTCCTCCACCAACCCCAACTTAAGCGAAGGCTCGGATTTTTTTCAGGTTAAATCTTTTCCTCTCCGATCCAATCAATTCTTCAGACCCTCCTTTCAAATTGAAAGGTCTGGCATTCAAGCATCAAAAAGAAAAGTAGCCCTAGTCGACTTATAAAGCCTTTCTAAATTCAGTGTTTCAACCCCTTTGGCTTCTGTTCTGCAGAGGATTGGGGATTATTGGGGGAAGCGAAAAGGACCTTCGGATCCAATTGCAGAACTCGAGGTGCTTACCTAAATCTTCATAAGAAACTCTTAGAGGGAAAGAAAATCCTCTGTGTGTGTTTGAGGGCAGGGAGAGAGAGAGGGAGAGAGAGAGAGAGAGAGAGAGAGAGGGAGGGAGGGGGAGAGAGAGAGAGAGAGAGAGAATATCTTGCTGATGTGTAATTCGATTGAGACCCTGGGGTACAATTGTCCAAACTTCTAAAGCACCAAGGCTTTGCATCTGATACCTCGAAGAAGGTTAGGTTTGGACTGAGCTGCAAAGGAGAAGAAACCCTTTGCTGAGCTGTTCAGAAACAACTCGCATTGAGTTCGCCTTCCTCCCGAATAAAGGCATCAGTTTGCCCGCTGAAGTCCATGGGACACTGAAGGCTTGGGAGTGGGGGCTCAGAAGGGAAGACCAAGCCAGATCAAAACGGTAAGCTAGCTCTTCCGCTTGGCCCACTGGCGCCTTCGCCAGCCGAGTCCTCCAGCCGCGAAACCGTTAAGGGAGGTGACCTTTCTTCGTTCATTGATCTCTGATCCTCCCCCTCCCCCTCCTCNGCCCCCCCCCCCCGCCCTCGGCTTAAGGCAAAAAGACGCGTGGGGGAGACCCGGCGATCAGAGCAGGCCCAGGGCTCCGGGGGAGAAGGTCCGGCTCTGATCGCCTTTTGCGTCTCGTCCTGCAGTTTCGCCGGAGCTGAAAGAGCGCAAAGAGGATGCCAAAGCGATGGAAGACGAAGGGCAGACGAAAATCAAGCAGCGGAGGAGTCGCACCAATTTCACCTTGGAGCAGCTGAACGAGCTGGAGCGGCTTTTTGACGAGACCCACTACCCGGACGCCTTCATGAGAGAGGAGCTCAGCCAGCGGCTGGGACTGTCGGAAGCCCGGGTGCAGGTGAGGCCCACCGCTTGCCGGGATGTTGGGGAAAGGGGAAAGGAGTTAAAAAGCGACGCTTTTCTCCGACTAGCCGCTTCTGGACTCGGGGGCTGGTGGCGATTTTCCTCTGAAGCATCCCGGAGCCGCAGCGCCAGCGAGGGTGGCTGGGTGGCATTTGGGAGCGAAGGTTGCAGTTGCCGGCGGGCGCTCCTTTTGGATCGCGGCTGGTTTAACTGTACGGTCAAAAGAGAGGCCGCCCTTCCCCGGGCGAGCCTTTGCTTGGCCAGGAGCCGCGATCCCTTCCCTGTCAGGAAACAGCAGCCGGGACCGCGTGTGGGTGTGGATTCCCCGAGGAAGGACCCCTGGTCACTCCAGTTTGGAAAGGTTCCTAGGGGCGAACACGTGTCTGGGAGCTTTCGAACGACGCTTCAGCTAGGAAGGGAGATCCGTTGAGGCACCAGCTTTGGGGTTTCTGAAGGAAACGAAAGTAGCTGTACTGGTCGTGAGTCAAATCCACCCACCCGTAACACCGTTCAGACTCATTCGGCAGTATAAGCGAGCGTCCCCGTCAACACACCGGGCGCCTTCCAGAGCTCAGATCTCTTCTTAAAATGGGGGGGGGGGGGGGGGGGAGAGGCCTTANGGGGGAGAGGGGGGAGAGGCCTTAATACAGAGGTCTTGTAATTTGCTTGCGGCAGGTTTGATGGAGCGTGGGAGGAGACATTCAAATTAGGCTTCACCTGACGTGAGATGAATTCAGGTTACTGCCGGAGGGAAAACGTATTCAATGGTGTTGAAAACCTTGCTTCTATTGTCCTGCTGACAAGCCACCTTCTTCGCTTTCTAACCATTACTGTTGTTGTTACCAAGCTGGGGTGCTCAGTCGGAGTCTTAGGGAATAAGTCACAATTGGCTGGAGTTGCGCAAGGTGCGGATCCAAAGCAAAACACTGGTGCAAATGCAGCCAAGAGATTGTCTGTGAGAGAGGTGAAGGTGGAGAAGATGGGAAGGCAAACCAGGTTTCATGCTGGGTTAAGCTTCCCACTGCAGGCCAGGCTGAATTGTGACTCCATGTGTGAAAATGATTAGCCATTGAGTAGGTTAGTGTATGTAACCTCAGACAACTGGGTGAAATCAAGTAAATGTTGATTCAGCAAACCACACTTTGTAGATTCAGCAAACCAAAGGCAGCCACTGTGAGTGGGACTCAAATAGGATATTTCCCTTGGCTTCAGTTCTATCATTCCAGGTTTTAAATTATATCAATCTAATCTTTCCACCTGGAATAATGTATACGGCCATACCAAAGCGTATCTAGGCTAGATAGTATAGGCACACACAATACACCTTCCTTTGAGTATTGACCATCTCTTTTAAAAAGCAAAGTCTAAAACAGGAAATTGGATGTGTATTTAAAGCTTCCTCCCTTGTAAGCAATTTTAAAAACCTCCAAGAAAGGTGAAAGGAAAGCTTACATACCCTCAGTTTAGAGAATGCAAGCAGGGTTTTTTTTTTAAGAAGCTGTTTTGGAGATTTCTCCCTCCCCCCCTTTTCCTACACCTTCCAAATTTTCCCTAACAGTCCCCGGAGCCAAAATTTTGTAAGTTCACTCCAAAGATGCTGGCAAGCCAAAAGCCAGATTCGTTTGTCCAGTGTTCCGGTGAACACTATACATCTCTATCTTCCGCAATTTGTGATTCCCAAGGAAAACGGATCCTCCTTTGTGTGAGCCCAAGGAGTCGTTTAGGCCTTGAACATCTGCAGCTGCTCACAGAGTAACTGATCCTTTCCTCTCCATCTTGGCGGCATGGGCTGCCATCTGCACCAAACTGGGCTCTAGTTTTGAAAAGCTTTCTCTGCATCTTGTAATCGGATCAACTCAGAATCTGAACGGTCGAGTTGCAGCAAAGGCAGAAGAGAATCAAGGGGGAGGGGAAGGGAGGGCAGGAGCACAGAGTTTTTTTTTTTTTTTAAGATATAACCTAGGGAAAGTTGCAAGGGGAAAAAAAACCCTCTCTTAGTTTGCCCTTGTTGTTCCTTTCTGATTTTCCATTTATCTCCACTGCTCTTTAGTCTGGCCACTTAAAACACACACAGTTCCAAACATGGGGTGTCTGTATTTTAAGTAGTAGGACTAAAAGGAAAAGAGAGAAATAGAAAAAAAAAAGTGGAAGGAATTAAATGCTGCTTGATTCCAGAGTAGGGAGGTTTGGTTGCCTCAACAAAAGAATAACTGGCGCTTGGTATAATCCGTAGAGAAGAACTTCCAGAGATTTGCATTGATTAGAGTCTGGATCCTTTCAAATGGCCCCAGAAAATGCCTATGAGTTGGCTTTAAGCATCCTTTCCTGCCTGGTTCTCCTTGGCAGATGGCAGGAAGAAGAGCTTGCTAGCTAGTGTGAGAATACTAGAAGCTGAAATCCCAATCTCCAGACCTATTCCTGTTCAGGTTCACACAGAAGCAATGGCCTTAGATGCTTTACTAAGCATCCCCTTACTCAAGGGTTTACTCTTGAGTAAAGATATTGAGTCTTGTGGCTTTGCTGCTTTGTGTAGCTGCACAGGATTCAATTATTTTACTGCAGTGATTACAGGGAGTTCTCTGCATGCAAGACACACTAAGTCAGATGGGACCTGTATCCACAAAGCAGGCAGGCTGGGCTCCCTTTGCTGCTTTTGGTCACTGGCTGCTGTCCCAGGAAAAGCTAGCGGGAATGGTAGCTTTAGCCCGGAAATCTGGAATCTCTTGCTAGCAATTCCCTGAAAACAAAATAGTGTCTTTCACAGGCTGGGTGAGCCTCCATCCCACAGTTGGCTTACATGTCTATTTCTTTAAAGCTAACAGTCATTACCTTGAAGAAGGTTAGCTTTAGAGTATTTGGGTCATCTCAAATGTGTCCTAAGGTGGGTTCTAGGTGTGCAGACATCCACTCACTTCTTTTCCAACTCACTCCTTCCTCTTTCAAAGAAAATCTCCAGCGAGATTTTTTTTCCCTTTGAAGGACAGCAGGTTTCTGTCACTCCTACCTTCTTACCTTTTCCCTTTATACACTAAAGCCTGGAATCCAACCAATTTAAAGTAGAACTCACTAAAGATATAAGGCAGTTCACTTTTAAGCCTTTGCTCAAATGTTAGTCTTTCTGAACTCAATGGATCTTAATAGTATCTTCTTTTGAACTCGCCTGGAGTATGTGTAGGATGGCAGAGGAAGAATAGATAGAGATCAGGCAGTCCAAATTTGTTAAGGGGTAAAGTCCCAACTTTATTCTTCTTCTTCATGTTTTTAAAACTTTGTCTTGCTTTAATGTAGCCAGAAAGACTATTTTGCCTGCTGTACAGCTGTTTTCATGTTTTTTATTTTTTTCCTAATATGGGAACAAATGAGATTATCATAATAATGAGATCATTATTCTGCTTCTGTATTGCATGCTAGTCCCCAGAGAAAGAGAACATTTCTCAGCTTCTTTATTATGACACTTTTATGACCCTCCACCTTAAAATTTGTAATTAAATGCTTTAGTGTTTTGTTTTTTCTTACAGAGAAACCTAATCAATACAACTAGTTTTTAATGAGCTCATTACTTTTTGAATTATTTCATATATATATATATAAAACTTTGTGCAAATATGCAAAACCCTTGATCCAATTTCAAACTTTCAGAGTTAGATCAAATAGAGAAGTTCAGCAGGAACATCCCTGCAAAAATAAGACTGTATTGGCACGAAAATCAGAAGAGAGAATAATTTTCTTTTGCTAACATGGGTTAGGAAGGAGCAGGGAGACAGAGATTTAGACTTAGGTTTTGCTAATCCAAAAACCTGATAATCAGACCCCACTTCAAATGTCCATCTTGTACTGAATACTGTTATTTCCCTTTAAGCCCTTGAACTATGTAGTCACACATTCTGAGGCTAGGAATTTGTTTCCTGGCCTCAGGTAAACCCATCAGCTCAGGTCCCTTTTGTCCTGTTTTGATTCCAAACTCTTCTTCTGACTACCCCTAAATTTGAGAAGAAAAAAAAATGTAATGGTTTCCATTGTTCAACTGGGGGTCAGTGCATTTATCTTCTTTAGACTTTAATAGTGTTATGGCATCTGAAAGTCTTATATCATTGTTATTAAGGAACAAACACTCTTTTAGAGTTTGTGGTGCTTAAAACGTTATATTTTAATAATGTTCCTGGCCTTGAAAGCATCACAAGATTCTGCTCATTCTCTTAAGGAACACCTCATGCCTTCCTGTTTTCCTTTCTGCTCTCCCTGGTTTTAGAGCCCAAATAAATTTCCCTTCTGCTCCATCCAGGTGAGCTTCTTGCACAATAACCCAGTTTTTAATATCTGACCATAGCATATGCCTCTGAATCTCAGATTAGAAATTAGGTAGCTATCTCTGGAAGACTCTTTTTTTCAAAAATATAAACTGGGACCAACCAATTAAGTTCATCCATTTGACTTCCTCTTATACCCACATTTTGTGTAAAGGTTTAATAGAATTACCAACAACATCTACTCAGAAATAAGGTCAGTTGGCTACAGAGGGACTTCCAGAAAACTCTCCCAGTTGAAAATCATAGGACTTATAGCAGACATCTAGGCACATCTACTAGGAGACAGGACTTACTGAGCACAATAGGATCAATCCCCAGTGAATCTGTATTGGGTTACAGCATTAAAGTGCTTAACAGGCCTGAGATGAAATACATTTCACTCAGAAGGGAAGTAAGACCCATTGATTTTACAGAGGAAAATTTCAATCTATCAGCGTTTCCTTGGAATAAATTTCTTTTGGAGAATAGGGATTGCTTCCAAACCATTGGAAATATTTTCTGCCCCCATCTATGTTTAAGCTTCAAGCCTAGTTTCAACTGAAATATGAAAATGTAAAACTAGTTTTCATTTCAACTGGCTTCAGATTTATTGAGGAAGTCACATCAAATGTGTGTGTGATTACAAAACTGTTTATTGATGCATTTTACAATGTTTAGCACGTGTGTGACATATCTTCTACTGTACTATTTCTTACGTTGCTAACATGTGTAAAGTGCATGATGCAAGTATTTGATAACTGCAATGTCTGAAAATGAGATAAGCTTCTCAAAAATGAACATGTAAATGTTATTTTCACTCTAGATCATTGTTTAAATATAGAACAGAAACAGTCTAAACTTTGGACTATAAGACTGAGATCTGTGCCTTTCCAACTTTTGGGACAATAGCAGCAACTGAACTTTGATACATATACAGAATCCAGTTCATTGTGAAGGAGAGTGCCTCATTCTACCCCATGGAACTTGGAGATAGTTGAAGGGAGATTCAGAAATATTTGCAACACATCCAATATTTGTAAGACAAGATGTTATAGTTGACTGATGATCCTTGTGATGCAATGCTACCCAGGCTTATTCAAAAAGGAATGCAGCTGTGTTTCATGGAATTTACTGTTAGATCAGGGCAGCCTGAGGAGAGTCCAAAGTTGGACAAATAATTGCAGTGTGAGCCAGGGAAAAGATCTGAAAGTTCTCCAGAGACCAGAATTAGATGGAAACGGGCTGGGCATAACAAACAGGAAGGGAAAAAGAATCTCTGCTTACAAAATGCAGCTTTCCTGTAATAAACACGGCATCAGAGAGATCACTTAATATATATATAGTTGTGGCTTTATATTGACTTGTTTGCTTTCCTCCCTGTTTGTCTACCCAGGTCTGGTTTCAGAACAGAAGAGCTAAATGCAGAAAGCAAGAAAACCAGCTCCATAAAGGTAGGTGTGTGAAATGGAGCCAAAGGGGCCTTTGCCATAGACATGCCTTCTTTAATCACTGAGCTCTTGAGTGTCCTGCTTGGCTGGGGTGCTATAATATTGATTGAAGGTACCTAGCATTGCAACTTTCTATACATTTATCAGCCTGATTTCTTGGGATACAAGGGGACTTCCTTCAGTGCAAAAGTACACAGGATGGTGCCACTTGGGATAGCATCAAGAGGAGCAGGGGAGCTATTTGCCAGGATCATGGGGATGGAGGCAATCAGAAAAAGTCCTTTTTGTCTTGTACCTGAGCCTAAATGGCCTAAATGCAGGCACTAATCATTTTAGCTTCATATTGTCAAGTTCTGCTTCTCTCTCCCTATTATGGCTGGGAGAGTCTAAGGATAAAAGTGGACCTTGATTCAATTCTTGTTTGTTTCAGGGGTCCTCATTGGAGCAGCAAGCCAGTTTGAAGCATGCCGAGTTGCTCCCTACGTGAATGTTGGTGCTTTGCGGATGCCTTTCCAGCAGGCAAGTAGAAGGGCCAGCCATGGGAATCTCTTGACACCAAGGGACCACCAATAACTCCCATTCCTTTCCTGTAGTTCTCTCCTTCTTGCTTTTTAGAGACAGAAGCCCTGGACACTTTTTTTTTTCTGCTGAAAGAAAATGCCAGCAATTTCCTTCTGCAGGGGGAAGGAAGGGAGAGTTGTAGTCTTCCTTGTATTCATGGAAGAACTGCAGATCATTCCAATCTTCTGCATGACCTTATTGAAACAATCAACATTTAATTGCCCTGCCAGAGTACTCAGGTTTGCTGTGGAAAGCTCTTGAAATGAAAAAAGAAAGCTTTTCTCCCTGCTTTGATTTTGCTAAGATTCTGATTGCTCTATTCCAATCAGGGATCTGGAAAGATGCCATAATTGTCAAGCTCATTCAGGACATAAGCCTGATATTCAAGACCATTTTTATCCATATTACCTGGAGAAGGTTGCTTTATTTGTTCAGTGAAGTTTTACTTGCAGATAACTATTGAAAGAAACAATCTCTGTGTGAACAAGGCATGTTTAATCAGATAAAGTCCCATGAATTTAATGCAGTGAAGCTAGTAAGGCAAATTAGAAAGGCAATCTTTGATGCAGCCACAGAGTGCTCACTCCAAAGAATTGAGTTTTGCTCTTCTCATTGGATACAAGGAAAGGCATCAAGACTGAATACAAATATCCTAATTTTGGTAGAATGATCTTTAAACAAAAAAAAAATATCACAACTGACATAGTTCTACAAATAGAATTCCATTTTAAGTAGTTTAATTTATATGCTTGCTGTCTACTAAAAATAGTGTTTGGTGTGCTTTTTAAAAGCCGATATACTCTTTTTTTTCTTGGTAATTCCCTTTTAAACAATCTATGATTGGTGAATGAAGGCAAGCCTGACGACTCTGTTTCTAAACATGTTGGGCTCTTGCCCAGCCTAGTTGAACATCTTAAGACATTGATTTCTGGGGCTTCTATCTCTAAATCATGGCCATTACTCGGAAAAAACTCTAGTTGATTTCAAGGGGATTTATAATGGATGTATTAGAAATAGCATCTTGGAGCCATAAAGCCAGAAGGTTTTTAATGACTTGTGCTCAGTCCAAACGAAACTTGTCCTCCTCAGGCTTGCTGCTAGTAATGGAATATTCTATAGTCCCCACCCATTAAATAATTGTGGACAGATCATTCTTTTCAAACCTTTGTTCAGCCTTTCCTAACCTGGCACCCCCTAAATGTGATGGGACTACATTTCCCAGAATTCCCAATCAGCACTGGCAGCTCAGTCCTGGTGGGAATTCTGCTAGATTGAACAGACCAGTCAGTACAAAGCTAGAAAAACCAGCCATATCTCAATATACATGAAATTCAATGCTTTTTAATTTTTTTATCGAATATACATAGATTTTAATTTCAGGCCTTTTGTATAGGATTAAATATTCTTAGTTGCATCCAAAAGAAAAACTATACTAAAAAGGTGGCTGGTATCCATGATAGTCATAACAGCACAGCAAACCTTTTTAAAGCTCCAAACAGTTATAAGTTAGAATCTGAGTAAACCATACTTTTATAAAATTCAAGCAAAATGATGACTGAGAACCATAAATATCTACAGCCTTTACAGAACTCAAGAGAAAAGGCAAGAGATAAAAATATAGTGTTGAGACTTGTACCTATCTGCTTGATGCACTTTAGGGTTGCAGTACTCAATAATATTGCCTAAATATTGCCATAATAATTATGAATTAAGAATTAGCAGGACACATATATAATATTCCCATATTAAACAAAAGTACTTTGAAAAAAAAAGCAAATTCAGAATGGATAGACATAATTCCCATCAAGCATATTTATTAGAACCAGAAGCCTAAAGTTCAATAGCTGAGAAGACAATCAATTACATTTTAGTCAACTTGCTAACCATAACTCCTTATGGTTAGCTAAGCAGCGCGTATACCATTTGGCAGCTGCCACAGAAATAAATCAGTAACAGTACCGGAAGCTCTAAACCAAAATTTTTGTGCTTAATATGTGTAATGAACATATATAAGCAGACAGACCAGTCAATCAATGCAAGATGCAGCAAACCCATCAGCAGAAGAAACCAATCAATGAAACAATGCATTTCGGAGTTCAGGCAGTCAGTGTTCCTGTGCGCATCCTGCATCTTGGATAATAGGAAAGGATGAGACCTCCGCATCAAAAAAACATTTAAAGCTTTCTTAACATCTCCTCAAAAACCCACCCACCACTCCACATAATATTAAACAAGGTTCAGGTATGGCTCTGTACTGCTCAGCTTTGAAACAAAAGAGCTGGTTCACCCATACTAGACTAGGATATAATGAAATTTGTCGTCAACATGTTTGGAGCTTGTGACATTAACCAGACTGTCACATAAAGCTGCCACAAAATTCATTTGATTTGATGTTACATGGGCTAGTAATTTTGTTTTTGCTAATGAGGATTTAGATTTAGCATGATACATAATCCTAGGCAAGAAAAAATGAATAGATTATTTCCTGGCATTAGATCTATTTTAACTCCCCAACCATTTTTATTCTGAAAGTTGAGCTTTTCTCCCTTCTCTTCTTGGCTTATCCTTGACTAGATGATAATCATTCTAGTCTAGACTATATACTATCCGTTCATGTCATTTATTCCAGCTAGACAAAAAGCTATTTTTTGTGGGGCTGTCTTCAAATATTTAGAGAGTGCTCTGCAAAAGCTCAAAATAGCCTTGACCTGTTGTTATGGATGTTATCTACCTGTTTTGAGACTCAGCCAAGTACTGTGAGAGCACTTCTGCAACCTTGCCATTTACTTCAGGTGCTCTCATTGTGCTTTTCCGAATGTGATGACTTGGAGGTTTCATGTTGTGAGTAGCTTGAAGAGTTTGCGAAAACAGATAGATGCAAAGCTGTAAAAGCATCTGCTTAAGAGCAAGCCCCATTAAATGCTGCCTCTTCCAGCTTTGAGGATGTACTAATACAAGCTATAAATGTTATGCATGCATTACTCAAAAGCAGGGCTTGTATTCAATGGGGCTTAATCCCAATGAAATATGCTTTTGCTACCTGATAGCTAATCCCAGGCAAGCCTCTGAACAGAAACTTCAACTCTCCTGACCCACCACAATAACATAATTTTTAGGAATTAACTCTTTGCTCGAAAATGTAAATTCAGGCACTCTGAACAACTTGTTCAGTGCTTCAGTTACAGATAAAAAGGTGGAATTTAGGAAAGGCATTGATTTTTCTCATTTTAATTTGTTCTTTCCAAAAACAAATTAATTTGTTAACTTGTTCTTTCCAAAAACCGGGAGAAGGGAAGACGGGCAGAAACACTCTTTGCCTTCTCTTCTATAGGAAGTCTCAGGTCATCTAAGGCCACAATATCATTTGTTTAGCCTTGGCTTTTCCTGGTGTGAACTTTGGCCTGATAAATTTGTAAACAGTGCTTAATGAGGGGGCAACCAGGTTTCATTCTGGCCCATGGTTTCATAAACAAACAAAAACACCCGGTTGGGTTCATCCATGCTAAGGCCTAGCCTAGTTCTTTTGATGGGGCTGAAGGTCACAGTTTACTCAGGACAAGCCCCAACCAAGTCGGCCAACTTCTCCCTTCCCCGCAGGATACCCCCCAGAAGTGGGTGCGCGCGCTGAAGGGTGGGGGAGGCCCCCCCCCATGGCTGCGCGGTCCGTTAACTCTCTTGTCTCTCTCCATTCTCGTTACACCTTTTAGGATAGTCATTGCAACGTGACGCCCTTGTCCTTTCAGGTGCAGGCACAGCTGCAGCTGGACAGCGCCGTGGCGCACGCGCACCACCACCTCCACCCGCACCTGGCGGCGCACGCGCCCTACATGATGTTCCCGGCCCCGCCCTTCGGCCTGCCCTTGGCCACCCTGGCGGCGGAATCTGCCTCGGCCGCTTCGGTGGTGGCCGCGGCAGCGGCGGCCAAGACCACCAGCAAGAACTCGAGCATCGCGGACCTCAGACTCAAAGCCAAAAAGCACGCGGCCGCGCTAGGCCTGTGACTCTTCGCTTTCCCCCCCACCCCCCACCCCCGGGGCGCGGGGCGATCCCACCGCGGGCAGCGCGGGGCCCCCGGGGGGCAGGCTCTCCGGACCGACGCCCCCGCCACCTTCCCGCGCTCCGCCTTCCGACAGAGACCGACCTCGGCGCCCTCCGGAGCGAGCCCGAGCCCGCGAGCGCCGGCGCGCCTTCCAAACTGAAGGCAGCCTCCAGCCGCCCAAGGGTCCCGCAGCGGCCTGAGGGGAGGGTGGGAGAATCCTCCGAGGACCTCGCTTGCTCCTTTGACCGAGGGAGTTGGGGCGAATATTTGACTTCTGCTCCCGAGAAGAAGACTTGGGACGACGGGCAGCCGGCGACTCCCTCGTAAAACGGAGAGGGGAGCCGCGAGGCTTACCTGAGAAAAGAGTTGGAAGAACTGCAGACCCGCAGCTGGGAAGTTTTGAAACAGACCCTTTTTTCCTGCGAAGTTCACTTTAATGCGAGGAAAGTGGATAAGAGAGGCGGGCCTCCCTTTCACGTTGCAACTGATAAAGCTTGAGCTCGAGCAGCTACAAACTTAGAAGTGGAGATGGGGAGGAAAGATTACAAATGGCGGGAGGGGGGAGGAAGAGGAGGGATGAGAAAGGGGGGGGGAAAGGAAGACGCGCGGTTCTTTCTCTCCCCTCCCCCCGCTTTTTTTTTTCTTCTTCCAATGCTAAATTTAAGTCGGAATATTTTGCTAGGACTGTTCCGGGTCTGCATGGGGTTCGGTTAATTATTATTATTTACTTCTTGGCGTCCCTTGGTTTGCATCGCATCCGAAATCTTGGAGGAGAACGAAATCCGTCAGGGAAAGAAGCACAGCGCGTCGAGTTACGAGACGTCGGGAAGACCTCGCAATACAGTGCATTGAAGGGGGCGCTCCTGGTCGCCACCGATCTCATCGAAAGCAATGGGCCATGTGTGAGACATCCTCGCCCCCCCCCCCCCCCCNCCCCCCCCCCCTTAGTACTCTAGCCCAAGTTGCTTAAGGCTCCTCTGATTGGGTGTCTGCAGAATCTGTCCAAAAAGTCAAAATGGCGGCCGCGACGGTGCAATCAAAGCCCCAACTACCTTGTACAAGTCGTCATTTTGACTTTTTGGACCATATCTTGCAGACAACCCCGCGATACGTTTTATTGATAACACTTATTTTCAAAAAGACATGGCAAAAATGATTTGCCCCGTTCATGTTTTTGGGTCAAACATCCAGCCGCCTCTATGATAAAAGGCTCACGGTTACGTTATACATTTCGGACCCCCTGCCAAGGCTGCCTACATTTTCCCAACTTCTCATTGAGACCAACGGGATCCGTGGCCAAACAGGTCACACCCCATTGATTTCAATGGGATTTCTCTGGAGCTTATTTCTTTGGTGAAGCTTGTTTGGCTGTGGGATTTCTCGTAACCCTGGGTATTTTCCTCCTCTCTTTGCTGTACGGACGGAAGGGTATCCATGGCCATCCGTGAGGCATTTCATAATGGCAAGGGGGTACGAAGTATATTTTTTAAAAGAAAGTGGTGCACAAAAGCATTTATTTCGGTAAATAATTGGTCAGTTGAGTGTTCCGTCAGACCTTTCGACCCGATCTCATAAAGGTAGACCCATTCCCGTAACCTTGTGATGTTACATAATCTATACCCATGTATTTTTTCTTTTCTGAAGAAATATAAATATAGATATATAAATATATATATATACATATATATATATAGCGGTAATCTGAGCGGCCGCGAAGTAGCCGGTCCGTCCGTTCGCTCCAAGCCAGAGCTGCGCGCTCTTTTTTGCCAAGAAAATGAAACCGAGAGAGGAGAGAAATCTCTTTGCCAGTTGAACTCTGCTAGGAACAGAGCTTTATAATTATTTGTTCTCCATGAAAACAAAACAAAACAAAACAAAACAAAAATTATTTATAATGACCGTATTTTTTCTAGTGTATTTTAAGTTATTGAGGAGGGGGAAAGAAAAAAAACGTGGCCAAGAAGAAAGAAATGCTGATATTTTATTTCCGTGTTGTCGGCACGAGAGTTTGTTCCACTCAGGTTTGCTTCGCTTTTATTTGTTCATTGTCGACGTCACAGTTTTCAATAAGTGCCAAGTTACGAATTAAGACACTTTGCAATCTATTGAATGGAAAAAAAAATGAAAAAGTAAAATTTTAATTGATGGTTTCGCACAACTTTTGTTCCTGATCCTATTAAATCAATAGTGCCATTCTACCTTTTCAAATTTATTTCCCCCTTCTTTTATCTTCTTGGGATTCCTGCTTTCTGTGTGTTTTAAGTGTGTGTTACTTACATACCGATATTATTTTCCACAAACTTTAGAGAGTAACCGAATCTGTCAAAGGGAGGTTGGCCTTTCGTCTCCACATATCTTTATATATTCCTGATTTTCAAAATGTGACTTTCTTCCCGATCTCTTTGGTTGATGTTTTTATCTCCACAGAAAAAAAAAAATCTGTGCTATTTTACCAGCAGAGTTCAACGATTCCTCACGCATTTATAAAAAGCACAATGCAATCCTATAAGTCTCAATTCCGGAAAATAAATCTATGGGTTCCCTTGATAATTTCTTTCTGATACGTAAACTTAGAGCTGAATCTAATTATACTGTAGGGTTCGCTTATATGCTTTTCCTTCTGGTTGGAGATGTTGGAAAGTTAGAAAACCCAAGAGGGGTTTTCTTTCCGTTAAAGGAATTTTTCCTGGGGGAGGGAGGGCAGAAGGGGGGGTTAAATAGTTTATTTTACTTCCACATTTGTTTTCCTTGATGCTAATTACACTGAATGAAACAATCGGGCTCCATTGATTCTTGCAGAATGATATCTCACAAACCCGTTATTAATGCGATCCCCAGGGATCTCCCTCATCACTAAATCCTACTGCTTCGATATCATCCCCAGTAAAAGTGGATCGGATCATCTCCCATAGGAGCAAAAATATAACCGAATTCGCTTTCCTGGAAAAGGGCTTCCCCAACCTTTGATGGGACGTATTTTTGTCAATCAGATCCAGGGCATAAGGTCGGATTGCAATTCAGTTATAGTAACCAGATTTCATTGAAGGGGGAGGGGGAGGAATTAATAGCGATTCATGGCAATCGGGATGAGGCGATTTCTATCAAATACCTGCGCGCTTCGGCAGTAGCCGGAGTCACAAGACAGGCAAAGCCATAATCCAATAACTGAATCACGGTTCAGCGTATCGTGTGGGTTCAAACCTCGTGATTATTTCAATAAACCCCGGTGAAACAATGCTGGTTCGGGGACAACTAAGTTGGGCACTGTCGAAATCTCTGCTCTTGGATAACCAGGGCTCCCTCTTGTACTTCCACGGGGACTTGTAAGGGTTAGTCACTTCGATTGTTCACACTTCTGGGAAGGCGGGGCCGGCATTTCTGAACAACGGGCCATGTTATATTATTTACCAAATAAGTCTGCTTTCTCGTGGTTGCTAGAGGTTTTCCTGCACGTTATCTCTGGGTCAAAGTTCTTCAGGGCCTGCCGCGGGAGGAAGCATACCAAATCAGCCATCTAGCATCTTCTGCCGCCCATTCACACGTACAGAAAAGGAAGGATTCATGGGCCCGGTCACTCCAAAGTTCCTTGGGCCCCGCTTAGGCAGCAATCCTTGCCATGTTTCCCTTGGACACATTTAACTTTGGACCCCATGGTCATGTTCATTATAACCCAACATGACTTCCAAGTTGACTGTGACTGTCGATCTCGGTTGTAGTGCCCATTGACTTAAATCAGCCTAATTTTTCAACGTATCCTGTAGGAAAGACACGCTTGTATACATCAATGTACTTCAAACTTGTGGCATAATTCTCCATCATTTCTTGACAACTTGGCAGAAGTAATTGTAGTTGGTTACCATTGACAGCTAAAGTCCAAGATAGCCTTGATGTCTGGGAGGGTGAGAAAAATTGGGGCATGTACAAGAAATAATATAGTAATGGTTTGGGACACGAGTTATTTTTCCTAAAAGTAGACAGATTCAAGATTTCATCGGGAGAAGGAAATATGGAATCTTGAACCAATGAGGGATGCATGGACCATCTAGAGCAGGGCTCTCCAACCTTGGCAACTTTAAGCCTGGCGGACTTCAACTCCCAGAATTCCCCAGCCAGCTGTGGGAGTTGAAGTCTGCCAGGCTTAAAGTTGCCAAGGTTGGAGAGCCCTGCTCTAGACAAATTCCAGAAATCGAGCCGGACCCGATTCTGGTGGTTTCTGAATTCCCCCCCCCCAACTCCTCCAAAAACACGATGCAGCCTTTGGTTCGCAGAACTGTCACGGTTTTGTTCTTACTTCTCTGTCTGATTTCGCGAGAGGAGAAAGTAGATCCAGGGAAGAAATGGTCTCATCCACTCTTGTGTTCTCTCTTTCCCTGCCCTGCCCTACAACTCCTTTGCATTTTTGCAATAATCTTTCTCATTATCCACCATTTCATTTGGCCACTCAAGCCCCTCTTTTGCAGTCTTTCCCTTTATCTGATGCTTCTCAAACCCATTGGAAGAGCAAAGCCGTTATTCCTACCCCTGCTAAATCTATTGGGAGCGGGGCTCCGCCCAAAAAGGGTGACTTGGTAGCGAGGGGGAACCTCCGAACCTTGCAGTCCTTCTTCGCGTCCAAGTCAGTCTAGGTTGGCATGCCTCCATGAACCGCATACCAGGAAGCGATTTAAATAACGCGTGGGAAAGCCGCCGGAGCGAACTCGACCTTCGAAGAACGGGACCGTTGTTGATATGGCAGTTGTTGACTCGAGCAAACGCAAGCTTTGTGGGACGCTTATAAAATTTTGAAGAAAGAAAACCTACAGCATAAAATGCTAAATAATTAGCACCTGAAACAGCAAAACACCCAAGCATGCATATAACCCCCACCTGTATCTATGTGCACGCCATCTCTCTGTTTTGATGTAACACTGACTTTCAAACGCTGGGCAGTAAGCAGTGCTTGATTTTAGTTCAGTGAGTTTATGGCGCGGATGCCAAGGTCATAGCATATCACATCCCATGTCCATTCATCCAAGAGTAACTCACCTGACCTAGCGGACTTTATTCCCCATCGGGAATAAGACATGAAGCTGATATCACTGATACATCAAGTGTTGCTTTGATTTGAGCGAATCCTATTATCGGACTACACAAACCTAGACTCCATAAACACATGAACCCCGAAATATTGTTGGCATGTCTCCTCACTCGGAGCTAAAGCCTTTTGAGTTGGGACTCTTCATATCTGGGACTAGTGTGAAACGGAGGGAACCAGCTTAACCTAAAGACAAAGGGGTTTGAAAGGGGACACTTTGGGCTGAGTTACATCCAAACGGCTCTTCCGCTATAGCGATGCGTTCCTTCCTTTCTGGAATTCAGAAATAGTTCGGATCAATTTGTTGTCAGGAGAAACCAAAATCAGCCTCGGTTTGCTTTTAAAAACGCTGGAACTACCCGACGAGGAACGCTTCGGAATCCCCTCCCTTATTACAGCCCTGTTAACTGCAGCGCAGTCGAATCCACAACAACCCGCAAAAAGGAGAGAAATGTCCAAACTCTGCTTGCTTGAAAGTCCCACTGACTTTTGAGCTAGTGCTCACAGGATTGCTGACATGATGGAGTCAGCAGTGCTAAGGACATTTATTTGAGAGAAATCCCACCTCAAAGAAGTAGGACTTAATCACAGTGAACTTTGTAATACTTTGTTGCTGCTGCTGCAAGCAGCAACAAACATTGAATTTATAATAAATGAGACTTGAAAGTAAGCAGGGATAGAATCTTACGGGTTCTCTTTGGATATTTCTTATTTCAACTCTAATTCAGAGACACAATTTTCTAAAGGGCATTCCTATAAATGTTTACTCAGAAGTAACTCCATTTAAATTAGTAGTTTTACTTTTAGAGAAACGGGTATAAGGTCGTAAGTTATGTTGGGTCACATCATTTAAAACAGTGGCAACTGGTGGTCGGGAAAATTTTTTGGAGAGGGTTTGATTCTTCAGTTGTGTGAAAAGAATGTCAAGAAAATTCGCAGTCTAAGACAGCTTTGCTGTCTGAGGAACTCTGGGAGTTGAAGTCTACAGGTTACCAAGGTTGGAGACCCCTGGTCTAAGAGGTTTGGCATTTCTGCTGAAGACAATGCTTCAAGAGTACTAGTCTAGTTCCAAAACTTCAATTTAAGGAATGGTTGAATCCAGGACTGTTGGGTTCAGTAATCCTCTGCTGAGCTTGGGTTGAGAATTAGCCCCTTTGGTGGAAGAAGAAAATGTCAAAAGCCATAACAGGACAGAAACTGGCCCTATAGTTGTGGAAAAATTGCCAAGAGTGCCAAAGATATTAGAACTATTTAAAAACAAACAACCAAACCAAATTTAGTTGTGATGTGAGCATTTTCTACTCTGATTTCCTCGAGTCATTTCTTTAACAGGTTAAGTACCTTTTCTCCCTTGTTTCCAAAGAAAGATATTTTTCATCTTTTATATCAAACCCATAAAGAAATTTGAGGCACTCTTAAAACTATTTTTTTTTATTAGGGCTGCAAAATCTGAGCAACTATTGGATGGCTGCATAGAGGCATTGTTTTTTCTGTTTACCCTCTACCCTCTCACTGTCTGGTTTTTGTAGCCTATGATGGTGACTTGAATTTTATTATGTGGGAAACTTCCCTGAATCAAGTCTATTTTATTAGTAAATTCCCATGAGATTGGGATCTAATACAACTGATTACTTAAAGGTAATACAGATCTTTCTTTCCCCCCTCTCTAGGGATTTTTAGCAGTAGTTGCACCTTATCTTATAGAGGAAAAATATTTCTGGAATAGCTGACAGTATTGTCAGAACTGAAAATGTCTTCTAGCCCAACAAAATGTATGGTAACCATGAAGAGAATAACCTGAAGATAATGAGTGGCTGATTAACACATTATCTCCTAAGGTATTTTAAAAAACTTCTCAGACAAGTTCTGAACTAAGGATTGTGGTTGGCCAGCAGATGTCCATACCCATATCTTCCTTTCTATAGAACACAATTAGATTTAGTTAGACCATCTCCATCTTCTCTTGGGCTATTTCATTGCTAGGGTCTTTCTGTCCAAGTATCTTCATGTGTATTTCTTTATTTCAGAGCATTCTAATATGGAAAAGCCACAAACTGTGTGTGGAAGGAGAACAAACATGCTGAGAGATGCAGAAGTCAAGCTCATTTCATCTGTGTTGCAGTGCCCTGGTTGTTGAATGTTTTCTCTTCTATCTGGTAACAAGATGAAAGAAAAGGGAAGAAGGCCAGAGGAGAAAAGCCAATTATTACTGTAATCAGGACAAATTGTTTTCTAATAACTCAGAAGAGTTACAATTGAGACATATAAGGATGATAAAGGGGACAGCATATTTTGTGTTGACTCAAGGATGGGTGGACAGCTCTATCATTTATTAATAGGAAAAGATCTACCAAAGGATGGAGATTCATGCCTATAGGCTTCCAAATCAAACATCCTTCAAATGAGCGGGGAACTAATTTCAGTGGTATTTCCAACTCAGTTGGACAGAACCTGGAAACAAAAAGTTGGACAACTCAGCCTTGCCCATAAGTATCTACTCTGTGGGCCAAGATTTCAGGAAGTGGTCTTACTGTACATTGCTGCATTAGGGGTACAACAGTTGTAACTTACAACAGTTTATTTAGTGACCGTACAAAGTTACAGCAGCACTAAAAAAAGTGATTTATGATTGTTTCTCACATGACCATTATGGCAACCTCATGATCACATGATCAGAATTAAAATGACTCATATTTATGATGGTTGCAGTGTCCCAGGGTTATGTCCTTTTGTGACTTTCTGTTATGCTTCGCCGGCAGCATGTGCAGATGGCAGAGGTTTCTGATAGCGAGGACTTGGATGAGGGGCCTGTGTGTGATGCAGGGATGGAGCCAGGACTATCAGAGAGTGGGGTGCTGCCTTTGGAGCTTGGGGAGTCTGGCAGCAGTGATGCAGAGGACCCCAGGGAGTCTATGCCCAGTGTGCATGCACACAAGGCTCCTTGAAGGAAAGAACAGCTGAAGCAGCAAGGGCAACCTGGGAGTAAGGCTGGAAGGTGATGACCCCTCCCATAAGGGATAAAATACAGCCCTCAGGATGTGTTCTTTGCAGGAAGCAAAGATGTTCTTCAGACTCAGTGTCCCAGTTGAAGCCTTGCTTACTCTGGTTTGTTTTTGAAACTTCTGTCAGTGGATATTTAATCAGTAATTAGTCTTCTGTCCTTGGCAGCCTTTTGCAACCTTGAAAGGGCTTGCCTTTGATATTGGACAATTAGGTTTAAATATCTCTTGGCTGGAATGCACTGAATTCCCAGCGCCGGGTTAAAAAAGGTTTGCTTTTATACACAGTTTGTGTTTGTTTAATTTGAACCAGGCTTGGGTCAGAACACTTTCAGATGAGTGAAGTCAATGGGGGAAGACAGATTCACTTAGCAACTGTGTTACTAACTTAATGACTGCAGTGATTCACTTAACCATTGTGGCAAGAAAGATTGTAAAATGGGGAAAAACTCAGTCATCATCGTCATCATCGTCATCATCATCATCATCATATATTCAGTAATCTGAAAGATTTGATCATACTTGGGACAGAGAGAAGTTGAGTCTCATCATGTTTGAGAAGACATTTCCAAGTGACACAGCTGAAATCTTTGCAATAAAATTGTTCCTCAAAGGTAATACAATTCATGGACTATGATTTCTTTTTGAGGTAGTGTTAGTAAAATTGACACCAGCTTGGTTAAAAAAAAGGCCGTTTTTCTGTCACTTAAATGTAACTTTCACAGCTGGAAGATACCCCCATGAACATCTCACACTGCAATCCTGACTTAAAAATACACTGTAATGGGCTTATATCAATAGTAGAGATACTGAAGGCCACTGTTCTCAGCATATTAAGTATATGCATCTCATATGCATACAGTCTGTTAGACTTTGTCATTCATTATGGGAGGGAAGCTAACTCACCAGCAGTGTCTTAGAACAACTCATAGAGGCAAGACAAAAATCAGTAATGGAGGCAGCAAATGCTATTCCGCTGTTGTTTCTACAGATTCAAAAATATGTAAAAGCTTTTAAAGTAAAAAATGGGCAAGGGGCCTGAGACTGTAATTCTCAAACCCATTGACCACAATGGAGCTTCTCTCTCTCTCTCTCCCTCTCCCTCTCTCTCTCTCACGCATACACCATTTCTTGTTGTGCCTCTTCATTGCAGTGACTTTAACAAAGCATCTTTAGAGATTTACAGTTTCAAGACCAGTAGACTTTTCAGATATGATTTGGGGGGAAAAGTGGCCAGAAATTTTCCTACACAATGTTCTTTTAAACCAAGACTATAAGAACTTAGTATGAATAGTGATAGATCAGACCAAAGGCCAATCTAATCTTGTATTCTGCTCCTTCCTACCACAGCAATTACAAGGAACCCACAAGGATGAAAAATGCCTCAGCAACTGGCATCATGAATTGTACTGACTTTGATTATGGAAATATTACATATATACATCATGATTAATATTCTGATTCTCCTTATATTTGTTGAATCCAATGTTTCTCAACCTTGGTCATTTGAAGATATATGAATTTCAGCTCCCAATATTACCCAGTCAGGCTGGAGAATCTGAGAGTTGAAATTCATCCATTTTTAAGGGGCCACATTGAGAAATATTGGTGTAATCTTTTTGGAAAGACAGCAAAGTTGGTTGGCACTAATACCTTATGATAAATATTTGTTAATTTAATGAAGTGCTAGGAAATAAAGCTTCCCCCTGCCCCTGATTGAGTGATGGCTAACCAAGGATGGGATACCATTGATGGCTAACCTTTTTATCATCCCGTGCAGGTGGGACCCCCCCACTCCCCCCACCTGCACATGTGTGTGCGACCCCCCTACTACCCCGTGCTGCTCATGCTCCTCCTTCCCCCCTGTGTATGCACACACATCTCCCACATTCACCCCACCCCCCATGTATGCGTGGCAGATACCTGAAAATCAGCTAGCTAGCAGGAGGCACACATGCATGCACAGTGGAACTGAGCTGAGGCAACACCTCACGTGTCCGCAGAGATGGCTCTGCGTGCCACTTCTGGCATGCGTGCCATAGGTTTGCCCTCCCGACTCTATACAATGTTATTGGATAATTCTGACTTCTAATATTATAAGAGGAACAACAACAAAAAGTCTCCTTACCAATATTCTATACAACATGAACAATTATAGTTTCTTATTCTCTCCAAAATATTTTATGGCCAATTAATTGATTTAGATACAATAAATGTTCATTCCAGGAAAAAAAACCTTTCTACCCAGATTGTTTAAAATATATGTGCAAAGAAGTTATGTTGATTAAATTATTGTTCTTCCAATTCATAGACAAAAATATCTGGTGGAAAATATACACAGCTCAGGCTGAAATGTAAATTTTATTTCTTAAAAATATGCCAGACACAAAGCTTCATTCAAATAAATGAATACATGGCTAATTATAAAAGCTGAAATTAAGACTGCTACTTATTGATCAATTAGTAAAATAGATATCAAATGTCCCAATAGAAGTAGCACTAACACTGTATGTAATATGTAAACTAATTATATTACAGACCTGTCACCCTAAGCCTACAGTTTATATTTAAACAATCTATACTTGGAATTCAAAATATACTTCCTATCTGACATATTTCCAATAAGACCAGTTGAATACAGTAGTTGGTTCATATTCTTAACATTACTTTGAGGCTGTTGATATATGTAACTCACAAAATGATTGATGCACACGATGTGAATTTTAAATTTTACAGTATGTTCAAGGTGCTCATTCTTCCTGCCTTCAGGATGATTGTAATAAAAAAATGAAAAATGTTCTTTTATCATAATGGAAGGTGATGATTGGAAAAAGATAATGCTTTTTTTGCATGAAAATGGACAAGGCAAGAATAATTTCAAACAGGAAAAACCGGGGAGACAAAAATATAAGCCTATGGCAAAACCACATATAATTTTATATTTTTATTATGTCTTCATTTATATCAAACTCCTCCAGACAGGTGAAATTTTGATGGATATTTTATGAACTGATCAAGGTATGTGTCATCATTTTTATTTTAAAGAAAACATTTCAGCTGGATATTTGCAAGGCTTTTTCTTGATACCAAGGTACAATTTATGTAGGAAGAGAAAATACTGGCTTGAATGTTAGATTTGATAATGCCATGAATTTATGCAAATTCTTATTCAGTGAAAAGGGGTTTCTCTATTTAATGCAGCCTTGCACCCTTCAAATGCTGGGTGAAGAATGTTACAATAAGAAATTTGTACTGATAGAAGAAATGAGATTGCATTGCTTGGCTTTTCCTTTCTCCTTTGTTTTCTTTCTCAAGAAACAGGGCTGAAAAGAAAGCAGCACATGCTTTGTTAGAGATTCATATGCTCTTTATATTGCTATCCTTATTCAGACCGCAACCAAGGGTTGTACGTCAGAGCCTGTTGAAGGTTTCTGAGTCTATTTTTTATTGGCATATCATCTTCATATTATCTCATCAACCATTTCAGCAAATCCCAGCTGAACTGAAAAAAAGAAAAGGTAGTACAATTGTGCTCGAGTGTACAGTTGGTGAGATAAAATCAAACATTATTGAATCGCAGAACTCAGTTTTCACAATTGTCTACATCCCACCATTATAAATTAACAAAGTAATAGTCCATGGTAAAAATATGTATAAAATATTTTTAATTTATTATTTGGCCTGCTAATGGTATTCCTCAACTCCATTACAATAAAATAGAAGTTGTGATTCTCCTTTCTCCTTGACTTCCCTCTTTGCCTTGTTTGCCATCTAGGCAGCCTAAACAATGTTGGACAACTTGAAATGTTCCACCTTATTTTGATATATATTTACATATATATTTATGGGTAAGATTTATATAGCCATCCAACTGGCAAATTGTGAATTTTAAGACTTTTGGTTAAATCCAACAGGTATATATTAAATAATTACAAGATTAACATACATGTCTAGAAATCACTACCTTCTTTAAGTAAAGCGTTATGAAAAAGCACATTTAATCAGATGATGGCATAATACATTAAACCATAAATTAACAATATTAATGGGTTGAACAATGAGCTAAGTCAGGAAAGTAATCAAAGTTAACATTAATTAAAAGTAATATCTTACATAAGAGCAGATACTGGCCTTTAATGGACATGGTTAAGGTTGTATTATATAAACACTTTCCATTCTATTAAGGAAACTGATTCAAAGCTTCTCTTCCAGGGATGGATTTTTTTTCTCTGATTCCAAGTATAATTTCTTCCACATGATTCTATTCCAACTTCTTGTATTTGAGTAAACAGTTAAGGTAAACTTGCCCAACCTGAGTATGTGTTAATGTATCGTGTATTTCCATTGCAATTTGTGCTAGGGCAACAGTATGCTGACTCATAAGGTGATCTCTAGAACGGAGATCCTAACTCACACAGAAGAGCATGAGCATACTTGGGGGTAAAACTAAGCATTTGTGGCACCATGACTCAAATAGCAATAGCATTAGCATTTAGACAAATACCGCTTCACAGAGCTTTACAGCCCTCTCTAAGCAGCTTACAGAGTCAGCGTATTGCCCCAAACAATCTGGGTCTTCATTTTACTGGCCTCAGAAAGATGGAAGGCTGAGTCAACCTTGAGCCTGGTGGGATTTGAACTGCCAAATTACAGGCAGCTGGCAGTCAGCAGAAGTAGCCTTCAGTACCGCTCTAACCACTGTGCACAATGGCTCATGTGATCTAACTGATTGGTACCTCCCTTACACATTAGCAGGGAATGCTGAATGTGGTTCACATAGACTACAGATGTTAACCAAGTGTATATTTTCTCTATCTTAGTAAAAAGCCTTTTGTGGAAGCTTCAGTGGACCAAATGATGGACAGTTGTCAGGTTCCAAAATCTAGAAAGATACTCTTGAGTTATTTCAAAACAATTTTCTTTATTGTTCCTTAACTATGGACTAAAATCTTGCAAACAACTACTAAATCACTAAAAAAAAAACTACTTGCATAATTAAAGATATACTCTGAGAACTTCTAGGGACAAGTGATCTTAACTCTCTTCCTCCCAACCAAACTATCTAAACTTTGCTGTCTCTCGCTCCTCTGGAATGCAGCACCACCCATCTGAGAATCCAGACTACACTCCACCACAGCAGTAAAAGTGAATATTTATGGCCCAATTGGATGATAACCCTGTAACTCAAAATGAAAGAGGAGCAAATGTTAAAAAGCATAAATTAATGGACATAAAAGAAGCAAAAATAGATGTGATGTGTGCGGGACACCAAGGGAAAGGGGAGGGATATAAAATATGGGATGTTTTTGTGGAATAAAGTTAATAAATGCAAAAACTTCAGGGGATAATTTTGTTGAGAATTGTAACTGTCTTAATTCCTAATTAAAAAGGCATAAAAGTTGAAATAAGCAAAATTGGAGTATTGTACTGTGGCTTTATGCCAGTTAGGGAGTCTATAGTTCAACTTTTTGCTTTTCAGCAGGTCATGGAGAAATGTGAGACTGTAAGTTAATCCTACATGTATTGATTTTGAGAAGATGAATAGACTTAATTATAGAATACAGATTTGAAGGTTAATTACAGAATATTTATATAAGGAGGAATTTTATCATGTGTGAAAATAAACAGAACGCTTAGTGAATGATTCAACACTGAGCAGGGAATGAGACAAGAATGTATGATATCCCCTTTTGTTTAATGGATTTATGTATAAATGTATAAGAAACTATGATGGTACTTGGGTTGGATATGTGACTGTATTTTGTATGGATATTACCTGAGAAAATTTGTAACATACACTGTATTGGATGGAAAGTATGAAGCAGTGAGGAGTATAAGTCTGAAAATTATGAGTATCCAAGGTCAACATAGTTGTGTTTCACAGGGAAAATGAAGTGAATAATTGCAGCATGTACATAATTGGCATGCAATAGAACCAGCTAACAACTTGGTAGAAGATTTAATAAAGATGATAAAATAGTTGGAAAAAATGGAAACTTGCAAATCCTTATAGAAAAGTGGAGGATAGTATGTGGTCTCTTGTAAGGAATGAATGTCAAACAAAAAAAATGAAGACAAGACCTGGGAGTAACATGATAATAGCCTTCCAATATTTGAGAGGCTGCCCAGAGAAAAGGGGGGGGGGGGGGGNNNNAGAAAAGGGGGGGGGGGGTGTTAGACATATTATCCAAAGCACTTGAGGGCAAGACAAGAAGTAGTGGATGAAAACTTATCAAGGAGAGATCTAATCTAAAACTAAGGAGAAATTTCCTATTAGAATGATTAATCAATGGAAGGGCTCATTTCCAGAAGTTGTATGCTCCGTCATTGGAAGTTTTTAAAGGGATATTGGATAGCTATATGTTCAGAATGGTATAGGGTCTCCTGCTTGAGCAGGAGTTTGGACTACAAAACCTCCAAGATTTTTGTACACCAACTCTGTTATTCTGTATTCTGTTTACTTTGTTATGAAGGGGTGAGTGAATGTTTGACGTGTGAGGAGTAGCATGAGAGTAAATTACAAGCAGTGAGAATTATGAGTTACTTAAGACTAACAAAAAAAGAGTAACTCAAAAAGCAACAGGATCAAGAATGAACTGTGCTGAATGAATGTAAACTAAGTGCAGAAACGAATGGTATTATGAAAGAATGATGCTAAGCTGGTTTGGTCATAGTCCCAGGCAAGATACTAGACCCAGTTAAAGAGACATATATCTTGCACAAAGACAAAACTTTTATTAGCAAATGTTATGCAATGATACTATTAGAAGGATGCCCTCATTTAAACTGATGATGTTTACATTTTTGTAACTGGTTTTTCTTATGTGTCTTTAATAAATTGCAGTCTTTTGAAAATTGCCTTAGAGGACTTCATTCAGAAAAGTACGATGTAAATATTTTAAATAATAAATCAAACAATAACCATCTGTTAACAAGCCTCTCATTTTGTGTGTTAAAGGATTACAGTAGATCAATATACTGATTTCATTAAAAGACATATATCTGAAAAAGGGTGGTAATAAAATTATATACCTATAATGTCATTATTATTTTACAGTGTAGCTTGGATTTTTCTATAAACCTAATTTTACTATTCTTTCAGAGCTCCCTCAGTGGAAATAATTGTAATTAAATCAGCTTTAACTGCACCATGATTAAAATGGGCCTTTACATAGGCCAACCTGGTTCTAACGTAATATTTGAAGACTGTGTAAATATCACTTACATTTACTGACAGTTGTTATTAAACAACTCAGGTTAATATAGGGTTCATAAGCAAGGGGGGAAATAATGTATATAGGCCAGAAAGTGAACAGGATTAGATTTTCCTTGTATGTGCACCACAGAAGAATAAATTACATGAATTAAGTATTCTGATTTGTTTTCAAAGTATCGAGATGTGACTTGAAACAAAAGGTTTGATTGATATTGAATAATAGATGGATCCTATCTATATTCAAACTTATATTCTATATCTATATTCAAACTATATTCAAATGATAATGGACTAGAAATTGTCTTTCCAACTCCTTAGCTATTATATCACCATGGCTCTTATAAAGACCAAGGAACCAAGTATGAGGAGTTACTTCAGAGTGGTTTATTTATTGTTCTTCATCTATAAACAGAAATCTTGCCAGACTAAGGCAGAAATCTGCATAACTATTAGCTCTACCCTGTGAGTTGTTAGTGAAATTTCACCATCACCCTTGGATTGTTTTTTTTTTCTTTGCTGTCTCTTTGCTCTCTGGAAAAGGCCCTTCCTCCTGCAACTCTGAATTATATTCCCTCACATCTCTCTTCGTAATGGAGCAAAATGTGTGCATCCAGACAATGGTTACTTCGTCAATGAAACCATGATTTTATAGGATGTATGAACCAGATATATGTGGTAGATGTTGGTAACTGTAGACCTTGGTCACATGCCCCATATTTTGGCTGCCATTTTTATTCCTTATGTTATGGAATACATTAATAACATTTATGTTCCCTGTTCCTAGGCATTCTGAGCTGTACAACTCCTTTTACATTCCTGATACAAATACAAGGGGTAACTTGACAGCTTTAAGACTTGTGAACTTCAACTCCCAGAATTCATCCTCCAGTCATGTTAGCTCATGAATTCTGGGAGTTGAAGTTCACAAGTCTTAAACTTGCCAAGTTTGAAACCCCTTGACATACACAAACAAATCCCAAAATTGCTCAGTACAGAGATGGTATCCAGTAGATTCTGATGAGTTCTGGAGAATCGGTAGCGTAAATTTTCAGTAGTTCAGAGAACCTGCAATACCACCTCCAACAGGAGATTTTACAGTATCCTTCCCCTTCCACCCACTAAGCCATGCCCACAGAACTGGTAGTATAACAAATTGAATCCTTCCATTGGCTCAATACTATTAAAAATACCCTCTATTATTATTTTATTTGTTAGATTTATACCTAATAAAGTCAAGGTAGCCCATATGTGTGTGTGTGTGTGTGGGGGGGGGAGGACAGTTGTCTCCATTTATTTATCCCTGCAACAATACCTGTGTAATATAGCTGAGTTGAGAATGAGCAATACTACTAATGTTATTTGGTGGAAATGAGTATTTCATCATGGAAAAATATCCTTCTTTTAAAGTAAAAATAAAATGAACATCTGCAACTATGTGTGCACCTGTTTTTATATCCTGTATATCAAACATGTTTTACAACAAAGATGTACGTTAAGATATATGTAATCCTTGACTTACAACCATTCATTTAGCGACTAAGTTACAATGGCACAGAAAAAAAGTGAATTATGACTGTTTTTCACCCAAACATTGCAGCATCCCCATGACTAAAATTCGGATGCTTGGTAAGTGGCATGTATTTATGATGGTTATAGTGTCCTCGGGTCATGTATCACCTTTTGTGACAAGCAAAGTCAATCGGTAATCCAGATTCACTTAACAACCATGTTACTAACTTAACAGCTGCAGCAATCTGTTTAACAATTGTAGCAAGGTTGTAAAATAGGGAAAAATTCACTTAACAACTGTCTTGCTTAGCAACGGAAATTTTGAGTGGCCATAAATCAAGATTACC
Source organism: Laticauda laticaudata (assembly GCA_004320025.1). Classification (NCBI taxonomy): domain Eukaryota; kingdom Metazoa; phylum Chordata; class Lepidosauria; order Squamata; family Elapidae; genus Laticauda; species Laticauda laticaudata. The sequence continues at coordinate 62,117 of BHFT01058234.1, forward strand.
TGTAATGCATTGGACAGTTTTAGCCATATCATACCGAAGCCATTTCCTACTACAACTGTCATATACTTTCCTCTTTGACCTCCTAGTTGCAAGTCCTTGAGGTTTGGCCCTTATGGCTACATTACTGTCCATTTTCTTCATATAATTTTCCTCACATTGTAAATGCATAAAGGAAACTTAGCGTTTCAGCATTCTGATCTGCTTCTGAACTTTCTGCATAATTCCACTACTCCTAGCTTGAAGTGGTGATAAGTTTTCTTTATTAACACCAAGCAATTTCCATAACTATTTGAAGCAATAGTTACCCAGTTATATTATCTAGGAGATTGCCCAGTATTGATGGATGTTGTTTATATGTGATAAATCTGCCATGACAGTTAATCTGTGATAGCTGTTTTCATACAAATCAAATTTCACACAGTACAGTAGCAATCTTCATGTGTTAAAAATGGTTCTGTGATCTGGCCCTGACATAGGCTATGCATACATTTTGCATAGGCCACTGATTATTCTGATATATATACATACATACATATATATATGTAATAACCCAATAACCCACCACACCTGAAACAATTAGTATACAACGTTTCCAACAAAGAACTCAACAAAACAGAAACAGATGTCCTATCCAAA
>BHFT01058241.1:0-12987 GCA_004320025.1 Laticauda laticaudata
ACGGATAGAGAGGAAGCCAAACGGAGGCAGTGAGTACATCGCATTTTCCAATGGATGGCAAGCTTTTTTGTCCGTTTCACATCCTCTTTGCATCCGTTGGTTCGGTGTTACATGGGCTTAAGATGTTGTATCTTTGGTATGTCATTCCAGATAAATTATAAGAACGTATAAAGATATTTCAAATGAATGTTGGAATGTAAATGTAAAGAAGGGACTTTTTATCGTCTATGGTGGATGTGTGATAAAGCAAAGAAATATTGGAGTAGGATTCATACCTTAATACAGAAAATTCTTCAACTGAATATAAAAAGAAAACCAGAGACTTTTCTTTTGGGTTTAATGGAACAAGACATGGGAAAAAAATCCAGAATTCTGATGTTATATATGTTGACTGCAGCAAGACTATTCCATGCACTGAAATGTAAGGTCACCTTCAAAGAAAATAGGAAAGAAGGAACAACACCATAAATACTATGGGGCATAGCAAAGATATACATCTGAGAACTGACAGTGGCATATGTGGCAAGAAAAAAATAGGAAAAAAAATCAACAAGAAGCTCTACAGGAGGAACTTAAGGAATTGGTAGTAGAACTACACAACGACCCTCAAAAAGGTAAAGTTAAAAAGAAAATGGAACTTATAAGACATAGACTGAATTTGTTAGTGCAAGAAGAAATGGCACAAAAAGTTAAAAGGGTAAAACAATATTTTTTTGAGCATGTGAATAAGCCGGGGAGACGGCTAGCAAATAAATTAAGAAAAGAAAAGAAGAAGAGAATAATACACCAATAACAAGATGACAAAGGGAATATATGTCATAGAACAGAAGAGAAAAAAAAATTATTCAAGAATTCTTTAGGAATTTATACAGTCAGGAAAATATAATGGAAAAGAACGTTAAAGAATATTTGACTTCCCAGGTATTCATCCTTTGGGGATCACGCACAATTCTCTTAACACAAACAATATCATCTGTGTTGTCATCATTTGTGAAAGCTGCCAGGAGAGGCAAATTAGAATACGTCCCACCCCAGATGTTTCAAAGTTATTTCCAAATATTTGCATAAAATTAATATATAAAGCAGAAAAAAAATTAAAGACTGTTAATGTTTGTGGAATAGGGGACCTCACCAATTATGGATCCGATGATCATTAGAAATCAGACAACACTGGATTGGGCAGTTTGGAGGCACAGATATGTCTTTGTGGGGGAAGGTAGACAACTTGTGAGAAGCTTCGAAATGGGATACAAAGTAGAGGAGCAGATTGAAGAAGGATAACAGGTCAACAAAAAGCAATGTGGCTAGGTACTATCACAATGACCCAACTAGGAACTTGAACAAACTTGAGATGACAGGATAATTAAACATGAATCTTCAATGAAGTGATGGGTGCATTGCGATAATTAAAAAATGTCAAAACTGCTTTCATGAAAAGCCATACAGACTCCTGGACGAAAACTGTAGGAAGTTACCATCTACCCCTCTCCTAGAAAAATTGAAATAGCCTTGGAAATATTAAAAAGACAGAAAATTTCCCCTAAAAAGAGAAGTAGAAACTCAGAGAGGCAGAAAACTTTGTCAATGGGCTCATTAAGATCTAGGCCAGTCTATTTTTACGTGACAAAGTAGATGAGCCTTCTACTCATCTCACCACATGGCACCTGGAAGATTAACATCAGCCAGCAGGACACAGAAAAAGCCTACAAAGTTAGCTAAGGACCCTGCCCCCTGGGAGTCTGACAACCAATGGCGGATACATTTCTTACTCAGGAAACAGGAAACACTAAGGTGGGCCAACAAAGGGGCCCAGGCACTCTCAGCAACTCAGCTCTTCTTGACCTCTTCTCACCTTTTTTGATCTCCTTCCTTTTCACTCGGGAGCTCCAGGCACGTAGGGTCGCTCCACCATTAAACCTCCAAACAGCCTCCATGTTTCCAGTGTCTTTTTTCCCACTTGGAACTGAACCCAGAAGGATATTCTTTCACAAAACAAAAATGGAAAAAGGGCCAAAAAGGCCAGGGGTGGGATTCAACCTGTGTTACTTACCAGTTAGTGACTTTGCGCAAAAAAAACCCCAAGAAAAAACCCAACCAAAGTATACAAAGCTTCAAGGAGGACTCCGGAAACGATCAAACTATTTTGCTTCCTGAAAGATTTTGTCATCTAGGTCTTACTTTTATCCCTTAGGGGAGGGCCATCACCTCTGAGCCTTTACTCCCGAGTTGCCCCTTTTGTTTCAGCTGCTCTCGCCTTCTAGCAGCTCTGTGCACATGCACACTGGGGGACAGGCTCCCTTGGGGTCCTTTGCTTCACTGCTTCCAGACTCTGAAGGCAGCACCCCACTCCCAGGTGGTCCTAACCCCACCCCTGAATCGGACTCAGGATCCTCATCCGAGTCCTCTCTGGACTCCCTGACTGGTCCCCTTTCATCCTCGCTGTCTGATTCCACTGCTGTTTGCACCAGCTTCTGGTAAACCACAGCATACCTCATTTCAAATTTTGTTTGTCTGTCTATCTAGTAAGATCTAACAGATTTGGCATATTTCACATCCAATCTAACAGTAATAGCTTTTGGATCCGAGAAAGCAGGAATTTGTTCTCATTCTCCGAGATCCACACACCCCCACCCTGCTCTCTCTCAAAAGAACCCATTTCTGCTTCTCATTATTTGTCCTCATTGACATCACTTCTGAATTGGCATCATTGTTATGAATGGTTGTATGTCTCACATCACCCCATGACAACCTCTATGTGGTTTTAAATTGTTCTCATTCATTTTATCAGATATCAGCTCAATTTCCATTATAGAGGTTAACATTAGTTTCTTCTTTTCCCGTTTCACCTTCTTTTTATTCTAGCAGTTCTATTCTATTCTCTTGTTTGTTCTTGATATTCTTTAGATTTTGGAAATATGAGCAGGAAATACTATTACACTTATTTATGTCCCACTTTTTCTAGTGTCTAATAAAATCCTCTCTCTAGCAGGCTGCAACCTTGGGGATTTTCCATGCTTCTCTTAATTCAGAAAGGAATGAGGAGATTCAGTTGGGGTTTTTCAGTTGTCGCATCCTGTCTTTAGTCAGGATTTTTTTTCAACCCTGAGAAAGTTTTTAAGAGATTTCCTTCCCTCAAAATAATGCCCTTCATCATGCCATATTAAAGATATACAATAAATATAAACCCAGGTTGTGGCCACAAATACTTTGATGTCTCTCAGCTCAAGAAGCAAATTGTGGAAGAGAACTGTTAAAGATAAATATTTGACATTGCACACTTATTGGAAAACCCTAATGGGGAATTTAAAATCAGATCAAGAGTGCAATGAATAGCAGATGGATATAATTGTCAATGATTCCCCATTTACAGTCATCTGAGAGATTTAAAATCGATAAAAAAAACAAAGCAAAGAGAGCCAGAATTTGAAATATAATTGTATTTTGAGGGTGAAAATGAATTGTAATTATAAAGAACAGATTAAAGAATGGAAGAACAGGTTAAAGAATGCATGATAAATTTAGGCTAACAATTTTGGTAATACAGATAACCAGTAGGAAAATACATGGTCAAAAGGGTTAAATTCACATTACGTTATGATCTCCAAGAGAATTTGTATTAAATGATATCTCATTAGTACATGAGGCCAGAAAAATTATCAAGAATGTATAAAGACTCTTCAAATGCACATTGGAAACGTGAACAACATGAGGGGACATTTTATTATGTTTACTATGTTTGGTGATCATGAAAAAGAACCTAAGAATATTTGGCTTCAAAGGCACAGTTTGACACAAATGGTTTTTATAAATCAGTAGTATATTGGAGCCAGGGCCTTCCCTTTTTGAATTATTGGATGAACGGTTAGAAAAAAAGCCATGGAAGATTATTTCAATTTATCAATGTTTCTCAACCTCAATATCTGTACTTTGAAAGAAGGTAAGATAAGGACTCCGGAACAGCATAAATCACAAGAATTTTGCCTTTATAATTTAATCTGCTAATAATTGCTTTCTTGTTTGGATACTCTGGAATCTTCCAGGTCAATGGATCATAATAAGATGGTCACCAAATTATAAATTCAGACATCAGTTATACTGTACAGCAAAAACCAAGCCTTAAAATATAACTGGAAGTACATCCTAGATATTTTCTGGCCTTGAATGCCAATTTAGAATGATGTACAATTTCAAGATACTGAAGAGAATGCGTCAGGATCTCTTTAAGCACATGTCACACCGGAACCAACGGGATGCCAAAGAGGATGTAACGGACAAAAAACCTTGCCAACGTTCGAAAAATGGATGTACTCACTGCCTCCGTCTTTGCTTCTCTTATCCTAATCCAGCATCCGCTATGGACGTATTCATCCGCCTCCAAAAGTTTTGGGTTGCCTAAACTTTTGCGTGGAAAATGTATCCAGTTCGTTGTTCTGCATCCGGTTACAATCCATACGCAATCGTGTTAAACGCATCTGCTATGATCCGCCAGGCATCCGCTACCCATCCCGCGCAACTCGCATCCGCCCGATGCAAGGGAGGAAGCGGAACTGACGCGGAACAGATGCAGAAACGGATGGCAGAACGGAATGTCAAGCGGGAGAACAAAGCCGTTTAAATGGAAAAAACGTTCGCAGAGGGGAACCTATCTCAGATATTAGATGTCTAAGGATGCCTAGAGGATGCCTGAGAGGATGCGCAAAGGACACCTATACAGGCCTATAAAAAAGGCCGAGCAAACTCGTCTGCATCTCCACTTTCCAGACCCAGCAGCCCGATGCTGTGCAAGACTCTGCAGCCTTCCATCTGACTCTTCCTCTTGCCACAGCAGTCCCAGTCATATGTCCACCGTGGATTGTGACAAAGTCTTTCCGGCAGCCACCATCCTTCTGCAACAGTTGCGAAACCAATCTACGAGGCTCTGTGAACTCTACTACGGGAAAGAAAAGGAGGCACCAAAAAAAGTCTGGGTCCAAAGTATGGTTCACCAGACCAGAGAGCAGAGGACAGACTGTACAACAAGCTGATGGGTGGAAGCCTCAGGAGCAAAGACAACACTCGGTGCGTTCCAGAAACTTCATGAGGATGCCTCCAGCCACTCGTTGACGAACTTGTGCAGCCGCCTGCAACACCCGGTGTTTGACAAGACAAACACCAACTTCCGCACCAGCCTGGAACCTAGGGCTCAAGGGTGGCACTCACGTCTGCACCATCCGGCCTAGGGCATCCTACAGGAGCATGCAGTACGGCTGGGGGTGCCATTGCACCCAGCCCACCATCAGCTTTGTGGTCAGAAGAAGTTGGTTCAGGCCACTCATCAAGAATACAAGCAAAGAGCTCCTCCAGTGGCCCCTCCACTGAAGAAAGGATGGAGAAAGTTTGCAGAGCAGCTCGTATCAGAGGTTGGAACTTCCTCCACACCGTTGGAAGCATCGATGGCAAGCACGTGGCCTGCCAAGCGCCAGCCCAAGTCGCGGCGAATCCACTTACAACAACTACAAGGCTTCTTCAGGCATCAAATCCTCTTCCGCCATGGTCAATGCTGACTACAAAAATTCATGTACATCGATGCTTCAGGAATGCTTCATCTTCAGATGCCCAGGTATACAATGCCAGTCACTCTCAGAGTGAGGGGTGAAAGAACCTTCATCGGTGGGGCTTCCACAGATCCAGATCCCCGCTTGCGCAACGACAACGAGCAAGATGTGGCGCTACTATGACACGTTTTTGTCTAATGGGGATTGAGGATTCCTACGTCCCTCACAATCACGACATAGTGGCACCCTCTCATGAAGGCCTAACGCTACTCTCTAATACACCTCATGTATCAGCTGTGCAGAGAGGATACTCCAACTACAGGCTGTTCAGTGGCAAGACGGTGTGGCTGAAGAAAACACCGCCTTTGGACGTCCATGAGCCAACAGTTCCAGGTCACATTCTCACCAACATGCACCATAGCCCAGAGGACCTTGAGGAGGATCGTGGAAGCTTGCTGCATCCTTCACACAATCTCCATGCGCTACCCGGGCTACCCGTAAGTCTTTGCAGACAGGCTCGTGACCTCCAACAAAGGCAATGTGGACATGGCCGGGGAATGGAGGCAAAGGCGAAACCGATAGAAACTGAGGATGTGCAAGCCCCAACAGAGCCTCACGTGAGGTTGAAGAAGCAGCGCAACCTCTGAAAACCTGGTGCAACTCCCAGCTGGAAGCAGTGGAGTGGCAAGAACAGAGAATGGTAAAATCTTAATGGATGCTTCCCTTTCAGCCTGTCTCATCACACGGATGAGATTGGGCCATGTATGTTTGGTTGCCTACAATAACAGGGCGTTTTAATAAAGAGGTTTGTGTTTATTTTGACATGTGTGGATAAATTATTACATTTATTAATGATAATGAAGGGCCATAGGTGTGGCAGCCTGGGGGTGAGACCATAACAGTCCCATATGCTGCGCTGGAGGGTTTACCCTATCCCACAAGCTATTACCCACCCAAAGGTATCCCTGCCTCATTCCTCAGGTTATCGCCTGCCCAATCCCACTGCTATTCTTAACACCAATCGCCACAAGCAATGCAAAGGCTTACGACTATTTCTAAAAGTTTTCCAGCAATACTTTATTTAAAAAAAGAAATGAAGCAAGTGTAGATGGATCACAATATAGCACCTTTATTTAACATAGAAGCTATGAAAACAAAAAATGACTCCTCTGGCACTCCTCTTGGTCGCTCTGATCCTCAGGGGTGAAGGGTCCAGGTGCTGTGGAGGGTGCTTGGTGCGGAGTGCTTTGTCATCAAGCTCCTCAGAAGCCAAGAAGGCAGCAAGAAGTCGCCAGCCCCAAGAAGAGGAGCCCGTTTGGCTGGGGGGTCAGAAGCCCCAGCAGAACCAGTAGTGAGGGCCAGGGGGCGGGATGGTGGCCTGTCCCTCTTGCTAGGGCTGGCAGCAGGATGGGCTGAGGCTTGCTGTGCTTCCGCATGATTGTGGGGTTGCTGCTGGGTCAGGAGGGCCGGCAGGAACCAAGGCTGCACGCAAGGCTGGCCAGGGAGGGCAGGCACCAAGGCTGGCAGGAGGCTGGCAGGCAGGCTGGCAGGCAAGGCGGCAGGCAGTGCAGGCAGGCCACCAAAGGCTGCGCAGGAAGGTGGCCACCAAGGCTGGCAGGGAGGCAGGACCAAGCTGGCATGAAGGCTGGCAGGCATGCAGGCACCAAGGGCTGGCAGGCAGACATGAACCCAAGGCTGGCAGGAAGGCTGGCAGCAAAGGCTTTGCAGGGGAGGCTTCGGCCAGCAAGGCTTGTGCAGGAAGGCTGGCAGAAAGGCTGGCCAGAAGGCTCCGGCAAGCAAGGCTGGCAGAAGGCTGTGCAGGAAGGCTGGCAGAAGGGCTGGCAGCAAGGCTGGCAGGAGACAATGCAGGCAGGCGGCAAGGGCAGTCAATGTGGTCTTCTGGCAGCAGGTCTTTCCTCTGAATGGCGACCTGCTTCCAAGCTGCTTCCGTTATATCCGGGGGGCTTGCGCAATACATCCCCCCCGGATGCGCAATTAACGCAATTAACGTTCCGCGTCCACTTTGCTGAGGCCCCCCGGAAGCCCTGCGATTGCGCCATCCGCTCCCATCCGCTTCCATCCTCTGGGCTTCCGTTCCGCATCCGCTCTGCATCCGCCCTGCGTCTGTGTTATCCGCTCCGGTTATGCAAATTTTTGCCCCTTTTGAGAGCGGATAACAATGGACGGGACATTTTGCTCGTCTGCTGTGTCCTTTTTGCATCCGTTGGCCAGTGTGACATGGCTGTACATGATGCCAGGTTTTGAAACAGTGGTGCAGTTCTCCCTTGCTGTAGGAAAGATTAATAGCCAGTTCAGTTATGCCAGAATAATGTAGGGTAAAATGAAAATGGCAAAATGCACAATACTCATTTTATTGAAAATTTTCAAGCAATATTTGAAGAGTTGAAAAGAGATTTAAAATTATCATTTGTTGCAAAGAAACTTGTTCTTTCCAACTTGTGAGGTACACGCATCGAATCGAATTGTGAAAGCTTGGTTACATGGTATAGGAAGTAGTATCATTTCCATTACAGGAGGAGGAAGAGAAATGCAGAAGAGAAATGCAGGATCATCCATCTAAGAGCTGGCAGCCCTGAGTCCATTGTGACAGATCTTTTCCTTTGCAGTGGTTCCTCCAAGCAACCCTAGGAGTAAGAATAAGAACATTGCATGCCTTTCTAAGCCACGTGCATATTGTTTGATTATGTAAATCCACTTGAAGAATAACAGAATATGAACCTAACAGAACTGGAAGGGACCTTGGAGATCTTCTAGTCCAACCCCCATCCCCCATCCTCAGGCAGGAGGCAGAAATTTCCAGGTGAGCTAGAGGCAACTATTTCTCATTCATCTGTCCTGTTTATTGATTGACAAAGTTTATTTCCTAGTTTGTCAATGAATTTCTTTTCACCGGGCTAAAATCCAATACTTTTTTTTTGTTTTAGCAAAAATAATCCTAACTTTCTATTTGTCACAATAAAACTTATATGCCAGTAATGCCCAAGAGATAGTTTGGCTCTCACATATCCACAAAGCCCCCACCCTGCTCTCTTTCAAAAGAACCCATTTCTGCTTCTTATTATTTGGCCTCAGTGACATCACTTCTAAACTGGCATCATTGTTATGAATGGTTGTTTCTCTCACATCACCCCATGACAACCTCTGTGTGGTTTTAAATTGTTCTCATTCATTTTATCAGATATCAGCTCAGTTTCCATTATAGAAGTTAAAATTAGTTCCTTCTTTTCCCGTTTCACCTTCTTTTTATTCTAGCAGTTAGAAAAAAACAAACAGTTAGAAAAAAAGCCATGGAAGATTATTTCAGTTTGTCAATGTTTCTCAACCTTGCATCTTGAAGATGGATGGACTTCAACTCCCAGAATTCCCCAGACAACTGGGGAAAGTCATTACTTATGATTATCTAGTGGGTTTCTATGCCTCCCATCTGACTAATACAACATCTCTGAGTAGCTTACAATGTAATAAAAGTTAAAAAGTGCAAAATCAATTAGTATATAATAAAATGATAAAATGAAAATGAAAAACCTGGCAATGAGAATCCTCTCTAAACCATCCCATCAACAACCCCCCCCCCCAATTTGGTAAGCCCTGTTGGTAATATTATTTATATTTATTGGTGACTGAAAGCTTCTTATTGAATTTTTGCATAAACATAAAAATGGAACATGATTTATGATTTTGATGGTTAGTTAGGATAGATTATTGAAAAAAGAGTGTTGTGTAATTTTAGAAACTAAAAACATATTACTTTTATGACATTTTTTCTTTATTTTCTGTTTTCCCTCAACTTTTTTCTTTGTTGTATTTTTGCCCTCTTTGTTTTATTCTTTTTCTTTCTTTTCCTTACTTTATATTAGTTTTTATTAGTTTTTATCTTCTTTTTTAATACTTTTAATAAGAATTATGTAGAAAAAAGGAAAAAATGCATTTCCTGGTGCAGTAGACCACTGCAGAAACAGCATGATGGGAAAATGAGGTATTTTAGGAGACTGAATATAAATCAAGTAGTCATTCTATTTAATTATAATGTAAGCAAAACAACTAGTTTGGAATAATGGTTAAGGCACCAAACTAGAAACCAGGATACTGTGAGTGTGGTCCCACCTTCGGTGCCAAGCCTTCCTCTTCCTCTGACTTGTTAACTACATCCTGGAACTGGTGATGCACTCAGTAGACTAGATTTAACAGTGTAAAATATTTATACTTTGAAAGAAGGTAAGATGAGGATTTTGGAACAGCATAAATCACAATAATTTTGCCTGTATAATGCACAATATTCATTTTATTGAAAATTTTCAAGGAATATTTGAAGAGTTTAAAAGAGATTTAAAATCATCATTTGTATGCAAAGAAACTTGTTATACCCAACTTGTGGGGTACACACATCGAATCGAATTGTGAAAGCTTGGTTATACGGTACAAGAAGTAATATCATTTCCATTACAGGAAGAGGAAGAGAAATGCAGGATCATCCATCTCAGAGCCGGCAGCCACGAGTCCATTGTGATAGATCTCTTCCTTTGCAGTGGTTCCTCCAGGCAACCCTAGGAGTAAGAATAAGAACATTGCATGTCTTTCTTAGCCACGTGCATATTGTTTGAATATGTAAATCTACTTGAACAATAATATGAGAATAACAGAACTGGAAGGGACCTTGGAGGTCTTCTACTCTATCCCCACCCCCGTCCACCCACTCAAGCAGGAGGCAGAAATTTCCAGGTGAGCTAGAGGCAACTATCTTTCATTCATCTTTCCTGTTTATTGATTGATAAAGTTTCTTTCCTAGTTTGTCAATGAATTCTTTTCCACCAGGCTCAAGTCCAACACTTTTTTGTTTTAGTTGAAATGGTTCTAACTTTTTATTTGTCACAATAAAGCCTATATGCCAGTAATGCCCAAGATATAGTTTGGCTCCCACATATCCAAGGTAGGGTCTATACTAGCTAGAGCTAGAGGAAGTTCAAGTCCAAAATCTTTGGTGAGCACCAGATGGCTTTCAAAATCTTACCCCATATCATAGAATCCCTCAGAAGAGAACACAGCAAAGTAACTTTTAAATTATTCTTACAATTGACCTCATAAAATACCATTATTGTTTGGTTCTAGATTCCTATTTTACTAGTTTTCTATCTAACCATTTGTTGTTGCAGCTTCTTTTCCTATTCAACCTATGATTGGAGGCTTCACAAATAATCTCTCCCTGTTTCTCTCACTGCATTTTTATCTACCAGTTCTCTGATCTTGTGGAGTTCCTCCGTGGGATCAGAGTCCTACTCTAGGTAACAGCAACACACTCTAGCAGGAAAAATACAAATTTCCATGTTCAGAAATTATATTTTGCCATCAAGGCTAAAAGTTCTATAATAATTTAAAGAAAGATAATTAACTTTCAAGACAGTTCNGATCTCTCCCTGTTTCTCTCACTGCATTCTTTATCTAGCAGTTCTCTGATCCTGTGGAGCTCCTCTATGGGATCAGAATCTTGGTGTTTAAAAGGTCACCTGCCAATTTCATCTGCTTCCTGCCCCAACTTGGTACCAAACCCCAAAGCTGAACCTGTGATAAAAGATTTTAAAACAAGTGCGAAGCACAATAGCGGATTATGGATGGGAAATTACCGGGAATAAATTATCCAGCTATAATAGGCATCAACAAACCACTCCAGCAAGAAAAATATAAATTTCCATACTCAGAAATTATACTTTGCCATCAAGGCTAAAAGTTCTATAATAATTTTAAAAAAGATAATCAACTTTCAAGACAGTTCCGTTGCTATCCAACATTACAAGTGGAAGATATTAATGAAAGATTGACTTACCAGGCACCCATCTTTTGGGGATCACGGACAATTCTCTTAGCACAAACAATATCATCTGTGATGTCATCATTTATGAAAGCTGCCAGGAAAGACAAATTGGAATATGTCCCAACCCAGATGTTTCAAAAAGATTTCCAAAGACTTGCATAATATTACTATTTAAAACAGATTCTTACCCAAGTGACATTTCAGTTGTAGAACCTTAATATGTATTATGTCATGCATTCACTTCTTTAACAGTGTATCCTACTTTTTATACAGCTGATGTAGAGCATGAAATGCCATTTCTCATCCTCTAACTGTGTAGAGTAACAAGTCTGAAAAGTGTAGAGCACTGGGAATCTGTTTTCCTTCTGGAGCTGAATATGCAGACTTTCCAACAGTCTTTCTGCATTCTTGGAAAGGAGTGAGAGAAGAATTGTCTCACCAGAGTCCAAAAATCAGATTTCTCTGACAAAAGGCAGAGAGCACTAGATCAGGTACCTTGCTAATTGGAGTTCTAGTGCTGAAATTTCTGCCTTTAACCTGTGCCTCTGGGCAGGGCAATGGCTGTTGTGGTGTGTGGTGTGGAGGCAGAAAGTGAGAAATGGCTGTGTGAAGGAAGTTATAGGACTTGTGACAATTTGGGAAATGGAGTACAAAGTTGGAGGAGCAGATTGAGGAAAGTTAAGAGGTCAACAGAAAATATGGTGGTTAGACACTATCACAGAAAAGGCATGCAGGAATTTGAAATTACTTTGAGTGACAGGGTGATTCAGTGCCAAACTTCGTGAAGTACTGGACAAAACTGAACACGTACAAAGAGCAATAAAGGAGAAGAAGGATTAAAACTCCCCTTCATAACATCAACAGCACCAATAACTGAATTTTGAAAGCTTGTCAAAACTTCTTCCTTCACCACTTATACCACCTTTTATCATGAGCTTTTTTCCCACTTTTGGATGTTTCTTTCTTTCCTGGGACTGAGTTGCCTAACAACTCTTGCATTCCTTCATCAAGATAATTTCTTCTCTACACTAGGTGTCTTACCACTGCAAGGCTTATTACAGTCATTAGCTGTAGGGCTCTGTTTATTGTTGCACCAATAGTGGCTATTTATTTGGAAAATCCCATAGTCGTGACTGCCATCTGAGTTTGGTGGCCCCACAGCTCAGCTGTTGTATCTGCTCTCATGATAATCCATACAGATCCCTGGAAGAAAGCAAGCAAGGAAAGGGGTATAAAAGGCTTGGATTATGAACGAAAAGCTATCCTGGTTTCTTACACAGAATATTTAACCCTCTTCCCCCAACCAAGGAAGGACCCAAGGACCCATCCCTCTTGAAAACCTGGACCAGGCTAAAATAGAGAGATAGAAAGAGTAAACTCACAGCTGCCCAAGCTGTAGCCTGTATCCATCCATGTCTTTTCCTGTCAGAGTTGAAGCCAATTCACGGTTGGTGAATACTTTGGCTTCATTGGCTGCAATGAATAGGAAGAGGAGAGTGAGTGGTAGGGACTTCATTGCTGCAGCTTCTTAAGCCCCTGTCACACAGCTCCAACAGATGGAAAGAGGATGTAAAACGGAGAGAAACACTTGCCATCCATTGGTTAACGCGATTCATCCATTCTGTA
>BHFT01058243.1:0-27985 GCA_004320025.1 Laticauda laticaudata
GCAGTTAAAAAGAAAAAACAGCTACAAGCTCACATTACTCTGAGAAGCACAAGGCCGAAGACACAGGCCTGAAGATATATATATATATATATATCAAAATGTCTTCAAAGAAAAACCAAAAAGTCCAGTTGCCTCTTGAAAAAGCATCTTTGGGCTAGAAATTGTACTTCAGCTATATCTGGGCTTTAACCTTCTGCCTGTCTCTGAAATACATCCTCAGTGCCATTTGGCATTATGAAAAAGCATGCCAAATTGACACGATTCCTTCAGGTTGACCAATTCAAATTCATTGCCAGATTGTTCAGATTATTCAGATTCTAGAATCGAATTACAATTTACAGATGTTTCTGAATTTGACAACAGTACTAACTTTTGTCAAACTTTAATTTCTGTGAGTTCAATGCTTACAGAATAATTTTGCTGTGAGGCACAAGTCAGTCTCTTTTTACTCTATTTCAGTTCTAGGGGTAAATGTGGATTTTCTTTTTTCTTTTCGGTTTTTCAACGATTTGGTTCCAAATGATCTTTACAAACATTTTAAATGAAGCCTATTCCAGTCTGATTCCCTCTGGTGTATGTAACAAAATATTCTGGCAATTTGACAGAAACAAATTTGACAGAAACACCTAGGAGAAAAAATTTAAAATAACTGGCATTTATTTTTATGTGATTAGAAATGTTTTGGAAAATCAGTTCTTGAAGCAAGTACCAAATGCTACTATTGACACATAATATTTTTAACATACTTAATTGAACATTTTAACATTTTTGCTTGTGACATAATTTGATTTGGATTTGTGTAGATTTTACTTCTGGCATTTTGTTTTATTTTTACATGCTTTTCCTTTAAAAAGAATCATCCTGTGCTTTGTAATGTTTAAATATAAAATGCATTTGTAATCTGAGAAATTGTATTAGTTCATGATCAGATTAAAGAGGAGCTTCTGGGAATGGAAGCACTGAAAGCCAAATAAAAAGTTTAAGAACCTACAGTATTATTTTTTGTTCATTATGCAAAACTCTGATTGCAACGTGAGAATATGTTTAGACTCCAATACCTTAACAAATTCATCAAACTGCCTACTAAAAGCAGCTTTGAAACAATTTGAAAATTGCTTTCCTCCAGCCCTACCTCTTCATTTTTGGTATCTTAAAAGCCCATAGAAAAGTTCCAAACTCTGCACTCTCTGTATAGACTCCTGCAGCTCCCACTTGGAGAAATCTCTGCTTCTGTAATATATGAACACAGTGAAGAGACTGGTACCTCATGAGATGGCATCATTATGGGGAATTCCACCAGGCAAGAACGAGACCTGGGATTTCTATGCTTTGTGTTCATTTTTCATTTATTTAGAGCCTGCACCATTTATCTATGACAGTTCATCAGGAGCAAGCTATTCAAACTGATCTCTTTGGTAGAGTTAGCAAATCAGCTGACCACAGAAATGCAATGGACCTTGACTTCAGTAAAACATTAGACAAAGTCTCATTCAGAGGAAGCTGATTACAGGTAGTCCTCAACCTATGACCACAATTGAGCCTAAAATGTATGTTGCTAAGTGAGAGATTTTTTAAGAGAGTTTTGCCCCATTTTATGACTTTTCTTGCCACAACTGTGGCAAGTGTTAAGTGAATCACTGCAGTTGTTAAATTAGTAACACGGTTAAGTGAATCTGGCTTCCTCATTGACTTTGCTTGTCAGAAGATCACAAAAGGGAGTCACAAGACCCTGGGATACTGCAACCATCATAAATAGGAGTAATTTATCAAGCATCCGAATGGAAATCACATGACCATAGGGTATGCTGCAAAGGTCATAAGTGTGAAAAATGGTCCTAAGTCACTTTTTTCCAGTGCCATTGTAACTTCAAATGGTCACTAAGTGAACTGTTGTAAGTCAAGAACCAGGGGTGGGATGCTACTGGTTCTGCCTAGTTCTACAGAACCGGTAGCTCTGAAGAGCAGCAGACACCAAACTGGTTCTGTGTTTGCTGCTGTTTAGCCCTCCCAGGCTCTTACCTGTTCTTTATTTCCTGCTTTTTCAACCTCAGCTGCTTTGCGCGGCACAGCTGAGGTTGAAAAAAAGCAGGAAAAAAGAGGCTTTTCAAACACTAAGCACCTGCCCGCAGCGCTTTTCAGCTGTCTGGGCGACACAGCTGATGTTTTTTACATACACGTGCAGTGCAAAATGTAGTCACCAACCGGTAGTAACACCAGTTGAATCCCACCCGTCAAGAACCACCTGTATATCAAAGGTACATCAATAGCTCTGCCAATGTCTGGATTGAAATAATAAGTAACATGCTTCAGTGCTCTGTTCTAAGTCTTGTGCTGTTCAATATACTTACGTTGTATGAGAAAAGCTATCCTAAGCCTAGCACTTAGAAACTGAAAAACGTGACTAGGCCAAGTTCAGCCTATACCCCAGGATTTACTGAAGAGAGCATACCTAAGGAATCACAAGTGCAAATTGAGTCTGCTGACCCAGAGCTGAGTTAGCAAGGACCCAAGCCCAGCAATGCATCACAAATTAAGAAAAGGAAGTCAAGCTGTTTACTTGAAAGAAACATTTCTTAAGCTTCTCAAGGGACATATAAAGATAGCCTTCAACTTAGGGCAGGGGTAGGATTCTACCAGTTCTGTCCATCTCTGTAGAACCGGTAGCTCTGAAGAGCAGCAGACATAGAACCAATTCTATGTCTGCTGATGTTTTGGCCCACCCGCCCACCTGGGCTCTTACCTGACCTTTATTTCCTGCTTTTTCAACCTCAGCTGCTGTGCAAGGCACAGCTTCGGTTGAAAAAGCAGGAAAAAAGTGCTTTTTCAGACGCTGCTTCCCTGCACACAGCGCTGCTCAGCTGTCCAGGCAGCAAGCTGACGAAGCAGGAAAGCGCATCTTAAATCACCAAACCGGTAGTTAACCCTGTCAGATCCCATTCCTGATTTAGGGCCAAAGTTACAACAGTACTGAAAAGGTGACCTGCAATTGGTTTTCATTTATAACCACTGCATCATCCTTGCAGTCACATGATAAAAATTTGGGCACATGTACTTACAATGGTTCAGTATTCTGAGCTCATGGCATCATCATATTCCCAGGCAGCTTCTGACAAGCAAAATCAATAGAAGCCAGGTTCACTTAACAACCATGATCAAAAAGGGTTGTAAGATTGGGCACAACTCACTTAATTGTATTGTTTAGCACTTAGTTACAGCCCCTACTGTGGTTGTAAGATGAATATCTCTAAGGAAATTGCAACTTTGCTGGCTCTTTTGTGGAAATCAACAAAGCAGGTTCATCTTGTGCATAGCTTTCAACCTTCATTAAACATCTGGATGCGCTGTATGTTTTTGTCAGCTTTAACAGATCAGAGAGAAAACTCAAACATACTAATTTAACATTATTGTAAAGCTACATTAACAGAATTTTGCAAATCTGAAAGTACAATTCTCCCAGTGTCATCTTTATAAACCATTGTTCTGCCCTGTACCCATACTCACATATGGCAAGAGTTCTATAGGTATTTATTCAAACCACCCAAACAGGTCCTTGGAAAACACAGCTGTTGCACAGGTCCAGATTCCAAGTTCAGTACAAGAGTCACTGGGTAACCAAATCCAATGGGCACAAGTACAGGAAATCAGTCCAGGAGTCAAAGGATGCAAAGAACCAGAGGCACAGAACTGAGCACGTTGCTCCAGCAATGCTCAAGTTCTCAGGGCAGGGTTTAGTAGGCAATGCCAGTGCAGCCATTCATGAGAGGCAAAGTTACATCCCCATTAGTAGTCTAGCTGCCCGGCATTGTCCCTATCTTCTCTCTGCTTTATGTGTCCTTGGATCATTGCTAATGGGTGGCAGCTACTCCTGGTTCCTAATTGGGAGCCTTCTGACCAACTTGCTGCAGCTGTGGCTCACCTCCCTCAACTCAGCCTGTGGCTGATCTGATTGATCCAACTAAGACTGCTCCATCAGCCTAGCATTCTCTGAGCCCTGATCCTGACCAATACTCAGCTCCACACTTTCCTCTGTAGACTCAAACTCCTCATCCTCTAAACTTGCATATGAAGAGGGGTTTGGGGATGGATCCATGACACCCAAGAACTTAGGGAAGGTCCCTTCTGAGCCTCTTGCTTGTCCCACAATGTATCTGTGGGCTATGCCCTCTCTTATCTGACTGTTCCTAAGGTAGCATCTCTTCATCTTGTCTCTCAAGTTTTTCCCACGTACAGTTTTGAATGGAGAAGAAGAAAAAAAAACCAGGGTAACATTATGACTGTCTTCAAGTATCTGAAGGTGTCACGTGTAAAAAATAGACCACAATTTTCAGGGTTATTCCAGAAGGCTCTAAAAAAGTGGGAGAGGTAAGCTACAAGGAGATAAATTTTAATCAAACATCCTAAAAGTTTCCTAACAGGAATAATTATTCAGTAATGGAAGAGACTACTTAGGAAGTAGTGGATTCTCCTTCTCTGGAGGACTTTCAACAGAAGCTGGATGGCCATTTGTTGGGAATACTGAAATAATGAATTCCTCCACTAAGTAAGGGAGTGGAGTAGTTGATCTTTAAAATTACTTCCAATCCATTATTTTAAGATAAGACCAATCAAATTTACTAAGCATTCAGGTCTACTTTTGCAGTCAGCAACTTTGGGCCCCTCTTGAAAGTACCTTCAAACTTCTTCTGTTTCCACCTTCTTGTTACTGTCATCTGTTCAGCTAAGAAAATGGAGTAGCATCTTTCATTCGCTTTGTGCATTCCTATATTGGTGTGCAATCATCCAATAATTTCAAGATAGGGAAGCCATACAGAAAAAGTTCCTATTAAGGTCATCTTGCTCATAGGCATCAGAAAATAAACCAAGATAAACATTATCCACTGTGTTCTTGAAATACTTGCTTCAATTAAACACATTCCACTTCTACCACCAACATTGTGTTTTTTCTCAATAATTCTGAGAGGTTATTATAGACACCAAAATGCTCTGTACAACTTACCCTCCAATGCTTTTCTGTAAGAAAATAACATTAAGAGTAAATCATGTGAGCATAGTTGTCAATTTAGAGCCCCTAGCTTTTGCTTTGTGGCTGATGTCAAAGCAGAAAATGCATCAGTTCCTGTAAGGATTTGTTGAGATAGACAGTGAAGAGTGACAATGGTGCAAACAATAAAACAGCAGCATCAAAACGTCCAAAATGATAGGCCTCAGTGGAATGTACCACAGGAGGCCAACCATTGCAGTATTTGGGACAGGAAGAAAAAGGGTGGGCAGCAAAAAGTTAGAGAAGGCTCTGAAAGTAGAGAGCACAATAGTAGCAGCAGTAGTAGTACTTGTATAAACCCCAATTCATAAACATTATAGTGGCCAGGACATGATCACAGCAGGCAGTAGCTTCCAGGCATTACCCCCATGTGGCAGAAGCTTTATGACATGTGACGGCAATGTGATACAGACATTTTAACACCTGTACTCTATAGCCACTTACCCTCCCTTTATATATTTATTTTGAAATTCAATACTATTTTTTCCCTGTATATATTTATTTGTACAAATAATTATCTTCTGTACTTAATCCACATTCATTCAGTATTCATTCATTCTTGACTCTCTTCTTTTTTCTTTCCTACATATCCTTAAGTAATCCCTATTGCATTCACTTCATTTTTTAATGTCACCCAATAAAAAGCCCACCCATGGATACCTTTAAGTATCTTAAATCTTACCTTTAAGACTTAAAGACCCTTTATGTCTTCTTTAGAAAAAGTTGAGAGAATTTGTTATATACCTTGAAAGTTTTCAGAAGATAATCAAATTTCCTTTCCTTCCCTCCTTCCCCTCCCATCTTTTTCCTTCCTTCCTCCTTTCCTCTTTCTTCTCTCTCTCTCTCTCTCTCTCTCTCTTTCTTTCCCTTGGCATTTCAAACCTCTTGACTTGGAACAATAAAAATGTTAGGAAGACCGTGGTTTGGAATATGCAGACATTTAAACATATACTGATTTATAATAACAGAAAATTGCTGTCTGGTGTTTTCAGGATGCTCAGTCTGTGAACCAGGAAATTCATAGCATAAGGCTAGGATCTAGTTCAGACAGCAATTTTGATTACTTTATGTTCCTCGTTGCCTTGTCAACAGATTTCTTAGGACTTAATATTCTTGGACATCTGCTAGAGCTCTGACATTCTGTTAGAACCAAAGCTAGGAAATTATTCCCTGTAATACCATAAGACTTTAACAGAACATTGCATTTCATAAAAAATAAATGGCAGCTGCAACTTGATATAATGTAGATTGAGCCCTGCCATGCTAGGAGTTCCCTAAAACCTATACCAAATGGCAGAATCTGTCTTTTGCACTTCAAGCTTTAATTCCAGCCTTCAGAAATTAACTTCAGGAATATTGGGCTATATGATATTAGAAAGATAAGTTCACCTGATAACTAATATCTGCCTTTTTATACTAACTTTCTGTCAGCCTTTGAATCTTTTGGAATGGAAAGCCAGGGTATTATAACAGAATCTTAAAAGGTATCTCAAAGCTTCCCTTCACCTCAGCCTATTGGTATATCTGAAGCGAGTTATTTTCTTACATTTTCTGTTCTCCTGGACTTAGATATCTCTTCTGTAATTCCCTTCCACTTCTCTTGAGTCAAACCCACATTCCATCATACTTTCATAGAAATCAGTCAAGATTGACAACATTTAATATATGTTAATAGTCTGCCCCAGTGATATTCAAACTAAAGTATATTCTAGACAGCATGTTATTTGGCACTTCTGTTGCTGGCGGAAAACTGTCCAGGCATAAATTGTGCTGTCCTGTTTGATGATCCCTATTCTGCAATTAGTAGTAAGTTTGATGAAAGATGTCTATTCATTATACCTACTACAAAACAAATTAAGGAAAAGGATTGGCTATTTTCCCTTGTTTTATCTTCTCTTCTATCTCTTGCAGGAAAATTACCACCATTCTTCCTAATATGGATGGTGGGATAGGGTTGGATGAGTAAAAATGACTAAAACAATAGCTTTAATCACCTCTCAAGATTAAAGACAAAGAGAATAATGAAGCTAAAGGAACATGCAGAAAGTTGCTGGTGACTTGTCAGTGAAGTTATTTCTGAACTTACGTCTACCATTTTTCTGAATGAGCGCTACATCTATCTTAAAAAAAATAACCCTGCTGACAAGTAGCATGTACAGAGGAGAAGGAACTGTATCAAGCAGGAGCATAACAATGTTCCTTTGTATTGCAAGGGGATGGTAACACTGACGGCTAGTGACCAAGTAGTCCAGTTCTAATTTCATGCTCAGTAGCTTCTGGAAGTACCCAGCCAGAAAGAACATACCATTATGACTGGCCAATAATAACAACAGGTATTATCATGGCACCTAGCTGTACAAAAATTAGGACAGAGTATGTAAAATGGTGCATTCTCTGTATAATAATAACAACAGTCAAAACATAGCTAAGTAAAAAACTTTGCCAACCAAAGCAGCAAAAAATGTACGGAACCCAAAGATGATAAAACTGGCAACTTGTGGCTTGTAGGACATGCTTTAGGTTTAAATTAATTCTGTGCAGCCCAGGACTATTGCACAGTGTCTGAAACAGTTATATACCTACAGTAGGTTTGGAAACAGGTCTAGCACTTTAAAAACAGTGCTGAACCTATGTTTATAAAGACTCTACATAAAGCTTGTCAAACATTTTAGAAAGGCAATCCAAAGGCAAAAGGCATTTTGGAAATCCAATCTGGCATTATGCAGGCAGATATCTCTGTAGGAGCCAGTTGCAGCTCAAGCCAAAATAGCCATAGCGGTCTGTTTCTAGACTCTGGAAGGAGTGTGTTCTTACCAGGAGTTTGTCAGTCCTTCAGAATAGGCAAAGCTAAAGAAGAGAAACAGTTGAAGTTTTATAAATTCTCTTTCTTGTTTTAAGGCAGAATAACAGAATTTTTAAAGCTTGTCAGAGGCACCCTCTAGTCTATCCCATCTTACAGCAAACCAAATCAAGGCATATTTTCTGATGAAACATGGTTTCCCTGTTATATCTCACCTGATACACAATATTCAGAGGGCTTACTGAGAACCGAACACCAGTAATGTTTTCCTAACTTTCCAAGAGCCATCCCATTTCTTCATGCTCCAAATCATATTTAAAATGAAGAGATAGTCTTCCATTATGAAAACACATCTCTCTCTTCCACTTTAGATATCATGCCCTTATTGCATGTGAAGAAATGAATTTGGAGTCATTTGCACTTTCTATCTTGTCATTTCTGACAAATACACCAATCAGACATTATGCAGGCAGAATTAAGTTTCTACCCTGTTCGGTAAGAAAGATGGTTTTGTAACTAGCTATGACAATTCCACCACTTGCACTGAAATGAAAATATCAACATATGTTAAGAGCGCCGACAGATAGACAGAGTGTTGGCTTATGCTCATAGGAGGACATTATTCCCTTATTACAGTAGGAACAATACAAAATACTTAAAGGTATTATATTGCTTTGTAAAAGCATTGTCTGATAGATTATTTGCTGTATGGTTTTCATGTTCAGCACTCCCTTTTTAACTTTTCCATAATTAAATGCAATCAGAGAAAGAAACTTGCGTTCCCAAAGAGGAAACTAGTTCCCTGGCAGAAGAAGGAATGGAATAAAAGAATCCAGAGGTCCTCCCGTTTAATCATCATAGATATAAAATAGGCTATTTTTATTGAAAGCAGATGGCACACATTTTTTTCTGCCTATCACTTTAACTATATTTAAATCTCTGCATTAAATTGTGCTTATATCATGCCTAAGTATGCATATATTGCCATATTACCTCTGTATATATCCAGAAATAGCTGTAATATGAGTACATATTCATTTACATATATCAGATACACATATAATGGATAGATTGACAGATAACTACATTAGAGGTGCAGCTGTGACTGAGCATCTTATATACAAGTATACTATTCTTAACAGAGATTCAAGTCAGCCTCATTTTTTGATCTAGAAATAATCTTTATATTATCTACAAATTGAATGTGAATATTTCTCAATAAAATATAAGAGTTATTTTTAAAAACATAGTATTTTAAAGGGAAACTCTATAAGGCAGCGATCTTTTGTGGCTTGGTGGCTCGGTTGAGAAGGGAGAGGAGAACTGGGCTGCATGAGCAGTGGGTCAGCATGCACACATGTGCAGATACACATGCAGCTTTTGTGCAAGCAGCAAGCCAGTGCACATGCTCGCAAAGGCCCACCAGCCCACTGCTCATGCAAGGAGTTGTGCATGCACGTGCTCCAGCCATGCTCCACTTGTGTGGCCCAATTCCAAATACTCCACAGTCTGGTAGTGGCCCCAGTCCAGAGGTTGGGCCCCATTGGTATAAAATACTAGATCTGATTTTTCTGAATACCTATTTTATCATGATTTTCTTTTCCACCAGCAAGTAGTTTTTTCCAGCACAGTTTAATCATGAGAAGAAGAAAAATTCAATATCTGCTCTTTTTTGTCCTTTTGTAGTTTTTTTTAAAAAATTAATTTATATGGAGCATTTTTCAAACTTACTGCTTTTTTATTTTTTAGCAATTTCTAACACAGCAAGATTGTAGCAAATGTTAATTTTTTATGGATTAAGGAACTGAGGCTCAGATGAAGGGATTGGGTTTATATGTCTCAGCAAGCAATGGTTTGTTTAACCATGATTTACCAAATTATCTGTAAATGACTGAGTTCAAACAAGGTCACTGAGTGAGTAAAGAGGAAGAGCAAATAAGAATTTGGTGGAAAAGGTTTTACTTCTTTTTTTGTTCATCAGAGGAACATGAAACAGAGAGAACTACTCTCATGTCTTTCTGGGGATAAGCCATGTTTGTTTTCCTCACTGAAGATGATGACAACTACACATGCTGCATGCTGATTGCCCTCATGAAAGAGAAGGGAAGGAGCTAGAGGCATTCCTATTAACCTTCCAGCCTATTGGGAAGAAAATTTTAGATCTATCATAGGAAATGCTTGCAGGAAAACAATAGCAAGATACATCACAGAACTTAAAAGAAAAACAAGCAGTGGCAATATAGAGATGAACAAATCAACAGAAAGGGCTTGCTTGCAAGAAGGGCTCGTTTTCTCTGGAGGTTCAGAATGGATTCCCAGAGAAGAGGTTTATGGACTCTCCAGAGAAGAGGTTTATGGATGAAGAGCAGCTGCCTTAGGTTTTAGGGACTGGGAAAAGGAAAGATTCCTGCCTATACCTATGTGGTAGTCTCCCTAAGAGGGACCAGAAAAGCAACCTATTGGCATGACAGTCTGTTGAGGTCTATTGAGAGCCCACTGAACATGGATAGATATTAATCCAATAAGACCTGGATCGCTACATATTTTCTGTACCAGTTTTCTTTCAATACTTACAGATTTCTTTTCCAAATGGGCCGGAACCCAGAAGAGCAATGGGTGACGGCTGGCATGCCCGGATAAATGGCTCTGTGTGCCAGTTCCAGCATGTGTGCCATAGGTTCGCCATCATGGGAATAGGGCATTAAAAGAAAACCAAATGTCTACACTTCTAAATGGCCACAATTTCTGCTTCAAAACCCCTGAAAAATATTGTTAAAGCCAATTAACCAGTCTTCAAATCTTCCAAAATGAAGGTTCATTTCATAAAGAAAAGCAATTCTATCTGAATTCTGTCCAATTTACCACTTGTCATGGAAAAACAAAGAGAACAAAAATCCCCATACTTTTAATCCACCCAAACATGGAAGAAAAGCATGCTGGTATGCTTCCTTATCCAATGATTTTGGTTTACATTGTGTGAATCTTTCTGATTATATATGAAACAAACTCTGAGGGGTAACTACAAAACCAACAAACCATTTTTTTACCCTGGAAGACCATTGAATAAATTCAGAAGTTAGAAGGCAAGACAAGGAAGGGTTTCTATCAGTGTTTACAAACTTCTTTTACAGCACTAAAAAGAAAAATATTATTCTAATTTTTGACAAATGAGAATGGAAACAGAAAAATGAAGTTAATTTTATGAAAAGAACAGATGCCTTCATATTGCACTGGTCCAAAGCTGCTTCTAAGCTATTTAACTATGATTAAGTATGTCAGTATGTCATGCAATTAAATAATCTTCATCACAATTTGACTGCTATACAAAGAGAAAGCAAACCTCACTTTCTTAATAGCATTAAAGATGTTACCTAGTTGGGTAATGAAATGTTTGCAAGAAAACAACCAAGCTCAAAGAACACCATAATTCAACCCTGAGCTACAAATATTTTCTGTGGGTATCATTATTGTTTCCTAGGAAGAGGCATTTAAATTGGCTTTGCAGTGTCTCCATTTAAAATATAGAATTCATATTTTCAGCAATACTTTCATCAAATTTCCAAATCAATTCAGATTTTAAGTTGATTGCTTCATCATAACAATATAGACAGCATTAAAAACAAGGAAAACAGCTTTAAACTGTAGCCCTAATCTAAAATTAAACTCAATTGGAGAATTAATCTTCCATACTGGTTTATATTATTATTAATATTATTATTTATTATTCATATTGGTTAGCTTGTTATTTTTTTAGCATGTTGAAAAATGGAAGGATATTATGGAATACATATGAATTACCACTATGTAAGGATACAGTACATAGCCCCTGTTTTTTAAAAATACTTCCCGCTTTCATGCCATTTTCATCATACCCAGAACAGCGAAAAATAATGCTAATGTTTGAGAATGGAGCAAGATCAGTGATCTGCAGTAAGAAGAAAAAGTGGGAGGACAGTTCCCAAATGTAATCTTTGGGAAAGATGTCACATTACTCTGTCTCCTGACTGGCTCTTGAAGAAGAGGGGGACATATTAGTAGCCATATTTTAAAAAGATGTTTTTGTGGTCCCAGAAGTCATAGTCTGAATAGTTTAGGGCTCTTGGTTATATTGCTGTTATTTTGCTGGAGGAAAAAAATTTGTAAAAAAAAAGTGTTTAACAGAAAATTATTGAATACTGATTTAAATGACAAAGATCTTTGATTTCACTTACCAATGATAGTTGGTTATTTTATACCATAAGCTTTGAGTACAGAACTCTGCATGACATACTACATAACACACTATATAACCAACAATCTTTTTTGAAAATTGAAATAATATATATAACACTCTTTACATATATGGATTTAACAAATTTTTGCATAATGGAACATGTGAATATCTGTCACAAAATGTGATTGTAAGACAGTTCTGGAACACAGACTACTGAGAGAAGCAAAAAAAAAAAAGGGGGGGNAAAAAAAAAAAAGGGGGGGGGGAGTTTATTCTGCCAGAATTTGGAGTTATTTGTTCGACTGATATTGCACCTGTATCCGTATGTAAATTATATTGCCTCTGTTTTTATTGTCATTGCAAACTTGTGTGATGCGGAAGGTAATGAGGAAGTAGTGATCCTAAGTTAGGAATCACTGATCCAAAGTTTCATGACTTGGATCCTTTGATTCTAACTTTCACTCCGATCCAAACACATTGATATTTAAAAAGATAACTTAAATGAAAAGTGGAAAAATGGAAAATGCTGGAGAGAACATCAGCAAAAGGTTCAGTAAAGTAGGTAGCCTGGGAATGTTAAAACTAGGAGGTAGGGTTAGTCACCAACTGTACCAATCCTACATTTTCAACAACCGTGCCCTTAAAACGGGGTGCAAAGGGTTGATAACATCAAATGTTTCTTTTCTGTTATTACCTATCTAAGGGTCAATCGATCAATAGGTATCACAGGCAGCTTTAGAGTTTTGGAAGACAAATGGGCGTTCTTTCCAGTTTTCCGTCGTCAAATACTTTCCCTTTACAAACGCAGAATAGACGGGGAGTGGGTGGGGAGGGAACAAACCGCAACTGTTAGAAATTGTGGGAGAAGTGCTTTTAAGAGGTCGGTTGGATCAAATGCAAAGTAGCCACAGAGTTTTAAAAGTCTCAAGGGCGAGATGGGGTTGCAGAGCACAGGTATGTCTTTTGCGGGTTGGGCGAGAGCCCTAGACGCAGGCAGACAAGCCTCAAACTTCGCTTAGCAACCTGGTCCTGCAGTAGCCCGCAGGGCGTTTCCGTGCGGCTGCTGTTCCCTCCCCTAAGGTCCGCCTGTATCCCTGCATTCCGTGCTGCCGTATCAGCATCTCTCCAGCGTTCTCCGTTCCTTCCCTCTCATTCCCAACAGTTTGCAGCCTCGTTTGTCTCTCTGCAGCTTCGCTCGCTCCAGAGCTTTAGGAGGGAGGGTGAAGAGGCCGCCATGTTGGATCCGGTGACTTCAGTGGTAGCAGCCGGAGCTTATGCGTGAGGCTGTGAGGAGTCAAGGAGGGCGGACGGTGAAAGAAGAGGAGAGGAAAACAACCTCGACGAGGAAGAGGAAACGGAGGAAGGAGTCGGGGGGAGCACAGGCTATCACTGTTCGCTACTCGAAGAAGATGCCCTAAGCATGGTGGACCGAAAGACGGGCAGCATCTTTTCATCTCTTGCACTAGAAAACAGCAGCAGCAGCATCACAGCATCTTTTGGAGGAAGCGCGCAAGCGGAGTGGGAGATGTGTGTGGATTGAAAATGACAATATCCTGTTGCCCTGTCAAGAGAAACAAGGAGCTAGGGGACGTGTAGCGATATGGAGAGGATTTGCTAGGATTATTACCAGCCCAGCCTTCTCTTCTTCCCTAGACTCGATGTGCTGATACCGTATTTAAGAGAGGACAATTATTATTTTCCCCGATATTTAAAGAGAGGTGTGACTTTCCCCCTCCACATGCTCCCCCTCCCCAGTATATTGGGGAGGAGGGTTAAGGAAATTCGGATTATACGTTGTTTTTCGGAATGGTGAAGAGCCTTAATGGAAGAGTGCCACAGATTGCCCTAAGGAAGGATTCTGTTTCTGAAGACTTTTCTTCCTCTTCCTCTCTTTTTCACACTCCCCACTTTCTGAAGAGTTGCCACTAATGCATTTTCTAAGAGGTGGTGGAGGTGGAGGTGGTGGAGAAGGTGGAGAAGAAGGTGGTGGAGGTGGTGGATATTCTCCAGCACTAGATCTTCAGCATCCTGTGCTTTTTATTTTTTGCCCTCCCACCTTCAAATAGCTTTCTTCCTGCTGCTCTTTCCTTGAAAGTGAATTGTTGATGCAAATGGAATGGGGACTTTACACTTTAATGATGCAGAAGGATTCATTTCGGGATTGGGTTTCATGATCTGAATTTCGAATGAAGGAGAAGACCTTTAAAAATCTATATGGATGACAGAAGAGTGGATTCAGTTTTGGGATTAAATTTTAATTATTATTATTTAAATGTATTAAATATATATTTTCTCTTTTAAATGTTATTAAAGGAGATTTTAGGGTAATTATTTTTCTGTAATACTCTGTATATATTGTAGATGTATGTGTGGAAAAACTGACAAAGTTACAGTTCTCAGAATGGCAGTTCTGAGATGGATTATACCTTCAGTATCATCTTTAAAACATTGACTTTTCAAAAAAAAATTATAAACTGTAATATATTCTAATGTGCTAGATTTGTCAAAGATAGCACAGAATAATAAAGAACAAAAGTCTGCTAAAAACTGAAGCAGCCATGTCTGGAGAGGTGCGCTTGAGACAGTTGGAACAGTTTATTTTGGATGGGCCAACTCAGACCAATGGGCAATGCTTTAGTGTGGAAACCTTGTTGGATATACTCATCTGCCTTTATGATGAATGTAATAATTCACCCTTGAGAAGAGAGAAGAATATTTTGGAGTTTCTAGAATGGGGTAAGTTTAACCATATACTTTTTTAACAATTGCATATTTCTTCACAATTTGTTCATGTTTTTGTGTGACTTATATTTATGCTAATGATTTATATTAATTGGTATTGCTGTTAAAGACTTTAGGTATGCATCTATTTTGCCATTTTTAATTCATCAGTAACCATAATTTTATATTGGGAAACTCTGATTTCAAGGAGTAAGTTTTAACTGGCCTTGGTCCTGTCAGCCTATGTAAACATGACTTTTTAACACCTAATACCAANAACTCTGATTTCAAGGAGTAAGTTTTAACTGGCCTTGGTCCTGTCAGCCTATGTAAACATGACTTTTTAACACCTAATACCAAAAAATGATGGAAAATACTGTTGGAGTTGAGATATGTATGGGGGGGGGAATAATGAAATCACTATGATATGTATATTATGTGAAAATAATGAAGGTGGAAGTTAGATATAAACTACTGTTGATTTGGCTGTGATAGAAAACAAAGGACCTAAGTTTGTTTTTGCTCACCATCCATACAGTAATAAAACAGGCTTTCATAAAACTTAAATGTCAAACAATTGGTAGCTAGATAATATTGGCATGATGACAAGAGTGGTTATTTATTTCCTTCTTAGTGCATAATAGTTAAGAGTACAGGAGTTGAAGTCAGATGAGAATAGTTATTGTATGACTTCCAGGTATTAAAACATACTGTATATATTTGATATGATTCAAAGAAGGTCTTTATGATATTATAGGATTTTTACAAAATATTTGAAATTAGAGAACAGTGTTTTTTTCTAATATCCTTATATGAAAATATCTGAAAAAACTATTATGTTATAATATTTCATTTAAAAATATTCAGAGCAACTAAAGAATTAGTGCAATTTTTAACAGGTTTATTCAATATCACTAAACTCTCTAGATCTAGTGTGCAGTAAGTGTAGCATGGTGTAATGTAGTGTGTTTTAGGATGACAAACCTAACAGTTTCTTAGATAATATCCCTGAACTCTTTTGTAATCTTTGAGAACATTTCTTGCTTGATGAAATTGCAGCATAGTTGTCATTAAAACTTATATGTATGTGTTTTCATTTATATTATTTTTAATATATTGCCCACTTCATACATGCCCACATATAAGCATACATATACATAGACACTGTACAGAAGGATATGATTATATTGAAGCATTGAATTTGATACCAGTTATATCAATATGTTAATAACCACATATGTTGACTGTAATCTCTGTTACACTTTGAGAAGTTAATGGGTTGTTCCAGCATGGTGAAAGAACTTTTATTATTTTATTTAATATGTTTGTATATACTTTTCTAAGTGCCAAAGCATGTGGAAAACACAAAACTTTTTTTTTAGAATTATTACATTAATCAGGCACTAAGTATGGATACTGCTGAAAAATAAAATATTAACGTAGTTAAGAGTAATTCATGTTTTTCTGCAGTTTCTAAATTATTTTCTTTTCCCATATTTTTTGGTGCCAGACATGTAGGTCATACATACAGGATGAAAAAAACAACAACTGAGTAATATAAATAGCATAGGCTTGTCATAACTTTTGTTCACTCTTACAACATTTCTGCCACAAAACTTCCAGGGTAGTTTGCATATAAGCAAGAACAATGAAAAGAAAAAGAGGAAAACTTGGGTACTTATTTGGGCATTACAGTATTTTCATGACAGGCTTGAACAAAAACATTTCGGGGACAGGTGGTGTCTGATATGATGGTCTCATTTAGTAGAGCAGATGGAAGTAGCTCTGCTTTCCATCTTTCCCTCTGAGGTACCCTAATAGAATGACTGTTGCTGATTGTTCGTTGAAAGACAGTACCAAACACAACTGGACTCTCCACAAAAACTTATGAAATGGCCCTTTCTTGTATGCAGCAGCCATTTCATTGATAGAATAGAATATAATTATTGGCCAAGTGTGATTGGACACTTGGTGTATAAGCTCTCAGTTACATACCAGCAACAAGTGATAAATCATAATCATAAATCATAAGACATCATCCTCAGTAGTAAGAATATAAAACTTTTGTAAATGCTGTAATATATATACAAAGTGCATAGAGATGTTCATATAAAGCAATATTTTGGACAATATATTTAGGTAACAATATGTTTAGAGTTAATTTAGAATTAACTTTGTGGTATGTTACCCTTTGTGTCTAGGATTCATAATACATACTAAATTAATTCACTCTGGACAAATCTTTCAACATATTTTTTATCAATTGATGTATTAAAATAAATGTTAGAATTAGTGCAAATGTTAGAATTTACTTTTGAAATGTTAAATATCGCCATATAAATTTTCTATGCAGTTTTGAATTCTTTCAGGACTTGCATTCAGCATAGCTTGATCATTAAAAATTATAAAGTTTAACAGATATAATTCTCCATTATTTAGGATTTGTAAGTATTATGGCAGAGTTGGAGGGAAAGCAGAACTGACAGTTTATTTTTAACCAATGTAATTATTTTTATAATCTACTTTTGATTATATATTTACTTTATATGTAGATAGTTTTATGGAAAATAACACATTCAAAAATACTTACTGTTTTTGATGTGGAACTATAAGTGACAAAAGTTCAGTTTTTGTAATTTGTCTGACCTTCTGAGGAACAATATTGAAAATACATAACAATTTTGGTGTTAAGTAACTGCACAATAGTAATTTAATATTCACTTATGTAAGATTAGTTTGTGCTTCATTATTATTTAGACTTTAAAAGTGGGTGACCCTGGATAAGGAAATATAGAACAGAATGTAGAAGATAATATGAAAAACTACAGCAGAGAAGAGATGTTAAAAGTATGTTAATACTTAATGCAGAACACTTTAAAAGTGGAAGATAAAGTATCAGCAAGATATTTTGATTATGGTTGAAAACTACAGTTAGAAAACTTTAAATGCTGCAGTCCTAATGTAATTGCATTTATTAGTCACATTCACATCAAAAGGAGTTGTTCCAAATGTATTAAATAATCGTACTACTTAGCATTTATGTATTGTAATATATTTAGAACACTTCAATCAAAGTTTAAATTTTATGAAGTATGTATAATATAATAACCAAGATTATTAATAATTATGTTGAATTTTATAAACTAGAATGTAAGAAAATGATACTGTATCTTCATTATTATGCCATTGCTATTTCACTGGCAATTCAGTAACACTGCTTAATTACTCATCTAAATCTGAATATTTTTTTACTTCAGCCTTTTATAGAGATTTAATAGCTTTTGAATAATATCTGGAAATTATATTTTGTGTCCATTTCTTAAATGTAATAAAATTATTGATTTAATTTGAATTAAACTGGTAATAGATGACTTTATCATATTATACAAAAATTAAATTTAAATGTAGTAGATAAAGAGATGGTTTTAAGCATGTATTCATATGATTACACACAATTTCCTCAGGATTTGAACATGATACACAATTTTAAATGGTTGCTTATAAATATTCCATCCATTTACATTAGTATGTTTAATTCACATATTAATTTTTTGCTCATTCATAAATATGATTTAATAGAGATCTGGCTTACCTTATACTGAAATATTTAGCATTAAACTGTAATTGATGGAAACTATGGGGGGTATCCCATATGCGAACTTTAGATTGTCAGTTTAAAGTTACAATTTTAAGAAAGAATATCAGCCAGCAAAGCAAACATGCAATTAGGAATATTACTGTACTAGCTTCAGCGTATTATTTTCCAGTGTTTTTTGGCCTAGTCTGCAACATACCTACAGATTTATTCTGGATTCGTCTTCGTAGGGTTTGCTAAATTCTATTTAGTGTTGAAAAGTCTTCTGCATCCTGGGTGTTTGACTTGGCTGTCTCTGTGACTGTGCGAGCACATGCATACGGAGACAGCTGGGAGCAGCTTCTGAAAAAGCCAGCAAGCTGGAAAAAGACATGTCAGCTTTAAATATTTGAAAATTGTTTTGTATTTACTTCTGTATGTTCTGAATCACCTCCATGGCACTACTTGCTAATTTCATAACTGAGTTTTGATTTAAAAAAACTCATGATGTCCCATGATGAATCTTTTTTCAGATCCTCAGGCTGATTTGCATATTTCTCTGGGATTTATTTTAAAAAGAATGCACATAGGATTGCACTGGAGGTAGCAATTTCTATCAGTTCCACAATTATGATTAATTTTATCAGAGTTATATTACAAAATGCCTTGAAAATATCTGTCTACCATTATGAAAGTCCTAATGCGTACATATATATAGTTATTCATTCTGAACATTATTTTGACTACAAGGTGACCAGAAATCAGCAATATGGGCTTTGTAATTTCATTGGTCTAGCAAAAAGTAATTTAAAGCTTATTAACTGTTTCAATAATGGGAAGGAATTAAAAGGAAGGGATGAGAAGGAGAAAGGCAATATAGTTTGTTAAGGCAAAATAAATGAAAAAGGCATGAAAAGCCCATTCAAATTTAGCTAAGAGTTTTACTTCATGGCCCTTGGAAGAGATACAAGGGATGTGAACATTGTGACCAAACATTATCAGAAGCTCCATTTTTTGAAGCTCTTAGGGCTTCTCCCTTTTTATTGGTATTGATTATAAGGATGTTTATGCTTTTAATGTGTTGAAATGACTGGAACATTTTCTTATTTTGAACTTAGATGTGGAACCTGAAGTTTTATTTAAGATATTTTATGCTGAATTGCATGAATTATACCATTGCTGAATGATATATTATCCATATAAAGCCACAAAACTGAAGGGGGACATTGAATCCTGTCTTTTGCTCAATGTGAAATCCAAATTAAAGTAAACCTGGCAGATGTTTTTACAGCTTCTGCTTATCTGTAATGCTACAAAACATACAAAAAGTTTTATTTGAGCTTGCCATTTATATTAACACAAAAAATAGATAACCAAAACATCTTGTAATAGCAATAGCAATTATATATATATATATATGTTTTTTTTTAAGCTCTCGCGGGTACTTACATTTGTGCTGTTTAGCTTCCTTCGGGTATTATCCCACGTCATTGTAGTTCTGTTAAAGTTGTAGCTCATTGTAGTTCTGTTAAAGTTGCAGCAACGTTTCAGCAGAATCTCATCTGCCATCATCAGGCTTCTGTATGGAAGTGTTCTGTATGGAATATATATATATAACCACAGCGCTACCACAGCTTTACACTATGTTACAGTATAGGTATTCCTTGATTTAAGGCCCAAATTAGGAACAAAAATTGTTAAACAGCAATAGTTAAGTAAGATCACTCGAATCACTCAGCGAGTGAGATATCATGTGCTTGTGATTTGCAACTCCCCCTGCCAGGTTCCCCATTGACTTTGCTTGTCAGAAGTTGTCTTGGGAAGATTGTGACTGCAAGGTGCTGCCACCATTGTAAATGCAAGGCCTGAATCGCAATCATGTGACCACGGGGAGTAGTTTGAAGATAATAACTGCAAGGATGGGACTTAAGTAACTTTTTTTAATGCTGCCATAACTTTGTGGTTAAATGAATGGTCGTAAATCGAGGATTACTTATAAGGATGGTGTTCTTTGTACAATAGTGTCAATAACTTTTTTCATTAATTCATTTTAATTGTATTCTATCACATTGTAAATACAAACTGCAAAATGTTATTTTTTATAACAAATCTATTACAGGTCAGTCAGTGTTGTGTGTATGTATGCATGTATCCACGCACAAACATGCACACATGCAAGCATATACAAATATATACATGATGTTTGGTCAGACATCAATCTGATCATATATATTTTTCATTGGGATTTGTCTTTAGCAGCATCTTTATTTACAAGAATAGATGGCTATAGCTCAAAAAATTGTAAGCCACCCAGAATCACCTGGTTGAGATGGGCAGCCATATAAATTAAATAAACTCAGTGATTTGTTTCTCTGTTGTCTTCTACTTAAAGAAAAAAAATAGTACACATCTAGGAGAAGAAAAGGCTTTCTATTGAAATGTGTGTCTTACATCTGGCCATGTTCATGACTGCCATTTTGTGTGTAAATGTTTTAATTAACTTTACTGCAACTGCATTACACTGCAGTAATGTAAAACATTTTGTTGTTGCAATACATTTTGTTTTTATCATCTAGCCTACAGAAACAATAGTATTTTCAGTTCTGTGTTTTACTCATCGGAAGAATACAAAAGAGTTCATGAGTGACTTTTAGAAATACTGTTAAAATTATTACACTAAAATTGTATGGTTTTTTTTTAATGTCCATATAATTGTCTCACTATTTAAAGCAGCAGTCCCTAACTTTTCCGATTTTGTAGGGTGGGAGAGAGGATAGGTCTGCACAAGCAGCAGGCGAGTGGGTTTGTCCGCACAGCAGTGCTTACGTACACGCCCACCACTTACACAACCCAGTTTCAAATGAGCCACAGCCTGGCGGTTGGGGACTCCCTGATTATAGTATCCAGTTGGAGGAAATACATCTAATGTAGCACTTCCTAATTATGATTTAATAAAGTCAGCCATGTGCAATCTCTTGGTAATTTAAAGATTTTGTTTCTTGTTGTTTTATGTTGGGTTAAGAAAGGAGAAAAAGATTTATGTTTCATCAGAGCAGTTTGGTTTGTACTGCCACCTAACAAGCTTTTTAACTGAAAGTTACTGTGGATAAATATTTCATGGAGTGAAACTTATATGTACCTAAAAACTGCCCTTTTATACCCATGTTATTTGAATCAGATAACTATATTTAGATCTGAATAGGAACAGCATTAAAATTCTAGGAATTAAAACAGCCCTGAGTGGGAAATACATTTTCCAAAAGTTGATATCCCACTATAACTATCAGAGAAACCTAGCAGATAACTTCAATAAAACATTAAAATATATCTCAAATACCATAATGTCAATAATCCCTGATGGTACCAGCCTTACACTCAAAACATTCTCTGAAAACTTTTTACCAACTTTTGGAAGATTACCAGAATAAATACTACTCTAGCTTTGAGGGGCAGGCTATTTCACCAGCAGTGAAAACCTGCTCATGACTCTCTTAAACTCCTAACAGTAGTAAATTTGATCAAATAGAATATATTCGACATATCAGTTGGTGAAGGCAGTCAAGCAAACAAATACCTAGGAGCCAAATGATATAGGCATTATACCTTAAACTCAGCATTTTAATTGCATCCAGAAACCCATTGGCAAGAGCTTTTCTGTCGTGACATCTACACTTTCGAATATCATTCCCCTAGATTAGATATGCTCAGTCCTTTGGCATTTCATTAGGCCTTAAAGACCTGGCTCTGTTGTCAGGTCTGGGAATTAGTGGCAGAGCCCATACAATGATTGCTTTGATTTGTTATTGATGGATTTGTTTTACCTTCACTGCTATTTATATGTATTTATATGGTTGCCATTTCTTTCTTTTTAAATTCTAGCTTACCCATTTGTTCAGCAACTGTTCAAAGTTATGACAGTGCTGAAAAAATAGCTTTACTAATGCACAGCCTCCCTCAATTATGTGATCACTATCACAATTAGTATGCCTTGTCTTATGCCTGACCTATAGAGTTTTTTTTCCTTTCTTCCCCATCCCTGTTGCTGAGCAGATCGATTGGAAGGAAAGAAACTGCAAGAAAGTAAGCTGTTTGCTTTTCTACACATCAAAAACAATGTGATCTTGCTGTCAACTCATCCTCTTCTATGATTGGGGGTGGGGGTTGTTGAAAGAAATAAACAATTTCCATGGACATAACTCCTTTGTCTGACCCTTTCCCAGCTGCTGGTGCAATCTCATTACTCTTGTTGTATTCAAGGGCAAACAGCTAACTTCATTTACAACTATTCAATGACATCATTCAAAGATGCAGCAGTGCTGAAAGAAGGAACTTAGGATCCATGTCCAAAGTTTCCATCGTTGGAGTGCCCTTGCAGTCCTGATCAGAATTCAGGTGCTTGGCAGTCCACCTCAATTTATAACTGCAAGTAGTTTCAAATCATCCCTCCTGCCTATCTTCTCCCATCCATACCCCTTTGGCTGCCCAACGCCCATTGGCTCTGCCATCCCTCAGAGCTTCTGTAATCTCTCTGTACCAATTCCTCTCTTGCTTGACCCCCCACTCCCATAACAGAGAGAATGGAAGGGAAGAGGTTTCCGGAGAGTACTATAAACTGCTTTCATAGCTCTCCTATGACTTGTACCCTTGAATTGCAGTTTGATTGCAGTGTTTTTGAGATATACAAGACAGGAGCATCCTCATATAATTCACATAATGTGAAACATATTAGTCTTACCTCTTACCAGCTGGAAATAACAATTGTCCTTATGCGACTTCCCATTTAGCAATCTTTTCACAGTGGCAGAGTTGGTCATTAAGCAAGGACTACCTGTATTGTTAGAGTTATGAATTTGAGGTAGATGAACATATCAGTTTAATTAAATGAACTGTTTCAGCTGCTATGTGGTGTTAGATCAATAGAGCAAATCTCATTCAGCATGAACATCTTATACAGCATATAGAATATACAGAAATGCTCTGTTCTATACCAATTCTGGTTTCCAAGTTACCTTCAAAGGTAGTCTCATCAAAAGCTCATTGTAGTACAAGGCATGTGGTGATTTAGGCCTAAGCTAATGTTGCTCACAACTGCATACCACTAAAAGTATACGAAACCTCTTGGGCACAGGCTCAACTTGCCTAGTGATCATTTGTAGAAAATAAAGAAAATTAGCTTGATAGAAATAATGCAAAACTGTAACCTAGGTAAAAGAAGACAAAACATTCTTAAAATTCAGAACAATGAGAACATTTAGGAGTAGCTCAGGCAGATGACTTCCTGATCCAATGAAAGAAGAGGAGATCCTATAATATCCTTAGTGCAGTGGTGGGATTCAATTTTTTTTACTACCGGTTCTGTGGGCATGGTTTGATGGGTGTGGCAGGGGAAGGATATTGTAAAATCTCCAGTCAG
The DNA here is from genome assembly GCA_004320025.1 of Laticauda laticaudata. Taxonomy (NCBI): domain Eukaryota; kingdom Metazoa; phylum Chordata; class Lepidosauria; order Squamata; family Elapidae; genus Laticauda; species Laticauda laticaudata. The sequence continues at coordinate 23,763 of BHFT01058243.1, forward strand.
AGGTGGTATTTGCCGGTTCTCTGAACTACTCAAAATTTTCGCTACTGGTTCTCCAGAACTGGTCAGAACCTGCTGAATGCCACCTCTGCCTTAATGATTAAAACTGACTTTATCACAGTGGACAAAGGATCAAGGAACAAATTAATCAGGGAAAAAATGAATAGCCCTCAGTAATGTTGCATTGCAATTTAAGAGAGTCTGAAATAATTTGATTTGTGACAATTTTGGGGCTGTATTGCAAGTAATAAATCTCAAACCACTGAATAAAACCCTGTAGAAACCCATATCTATTCATCAATTTATTTAATAATTTAAACTGAACCAAATCAAAACCTTTTTCTGTCCTTAGCTATATCTGGTGTATCAATAACTGCAAATAGACTGGCACCTGATAATTTTTGATAAACCTTAGTGGGAAAAAATAAAGTATATCTGGGAATACCTTCTGCAAGTATTTAGTCAGCATGGCAGTTAAGATATTAGTTTTTATATTAATGAAATAGTCCTATAACTAGCATACAATTTAGGTCTTTTCACCCTTGGTAATGATACATAGTTAGATATGTTTCTGTACCCATATATAATAGATAGCCTTTTCCAGTGATGTCATGTAAATAACAAAGGGAGTACCTTTCAAATGAATGTCATCAAGTTGATTTCTCCTCCCTTTCTAACTGGAACTACTCATCTAGGAAGAAACAGAACAAGTGCCTCGAACTCCCATCCTTTACTGATAAACAGATGTCCTATTCAATGGTATTTAATAATACTGAGAAATACAATAGGATGAGAAATTCTAAACTTCATCGTTTTTAACAGTTAAAATCCACTATAGGCAAAGTAAGCAGCTTCTAATGGCCAATAATTGGAAACTTTTAAAATTCCTATCAATACTGCTTCTAAAGTATTTCTAAGTTTATAAAATATTACTATAAAATTCTATAGAATAATACTTAGATTTATTCTTTCTGTCTAAAACAGAAGAATATTGGAAGTATTAAAATACAGTTTGGATCCTTAGAGTGGTTCAGAGTGCATTAGTATGTGGATTAGTCCTCTACATTAATACTAGATTCAAAATAAATTTGGTGATGTAGTCATATGAATCAAGTATGTTTGGCCAGTAGTATTCAATGGTTGATATATTAGTTATTGATGAGAAAGCCATATCTAAGGAATCTGATAAGTATGTATGTGTCCATTTTTTAAATTTTTTCTTGTCATTAAAATATAGTACAATTTTGATGTCCAGTGCTTTGTTTCTACTGATGAAATATACCTCAGCAGCAGCAATTAGAGGAGGCAAGCTTTCCTGCAGCTCCTTGTCAACTGACAAAATCATCTCATTAAATAGTTTGGGAGATTTTTCACAGTAGGTTTGGTGAGTAGGAAAGTAATGTACAGTATATTGAGACAGAAGAGAACAATTGGTTCCAATTTTCAGTGACTGTATATTTGTCTTTATATATTAAATATTATCCCTCAATTTTTTATTATTATTATTTAAATCTAAACTATTATAACATGAATTTTTAAGGTCAATTAAAACGGTGACATTACTAACATAAGGTGGGAGTGTCCCAATATAAATCAAAATTAATTTCCAAATGTGTAAGAGGTGAGGTAGCTCTGTGACTTAAAGATGCTGGAGATGGTCTTTGCTCTGGTGGTTCAAGTCCTAGCAAAGCATGGCAAAGTAAGCTCCCATCACTTCTGCCCACCTAACAGTTCAAATCATGCTACATGTGAGTAGATAAATAGATAATAATATAAATAAATAAAGATAATAATAATAAATTTGGAAACTTGGTGACATTTTGTGCAGACAGTGGGATCCCTGCTGGTGCTGGACCTGTCAAGATGCAAGCACTCAATTATGAGGGACACCAGTGGTGAGAGAAAGCCCCAGATGACACTGCAGGATGTTACTCTACTTTCAGATGTGGAGGTACCACATCTGGATAGTACCCTGGATAGTGTATGAGTGTGAACTAAAGAAACGAGCACTCTTTGGGAGCCAAATTACTACTTCGTACTATGTAATCTCCTAGCTAATTGTACCACTGCCATAGGCTAAATAAATAAACATATAAATCCAATTATATGGCCTCTAGAGGAGCATTTTCTGAATTATCTTGTAAAATACCATCTTCTGTAGTCAAATTTCATCTTTTTGCTAAATTGCTTTTTTGTGTTTTTATAGAGGAAAACATAGGACACAAGAAGAAACACTTCTAGCTCACAGGTGTGATACATGTTTATTTGTAATTTTAATTATAATAGTAAGCATACTTGCTTCATACTCTTGACTAGCCCTAACACTGATAATGTTTTCATCAGTTGAATTGTTAGATGGTAGATTACAAGAATGATACATAGTACTCTTAGATTCTTATATAATATGTCTGTATTCATGAATGGGTTGTATAGCTGCTGGGTAATTCCTTTTAATAGTTTCAACACACCCAAATTTAGGCTTGTAATTTCAGACAGAAAATGCCACAGGGCAGTTCAGAGATTAGAGCATTTTTACCCTGTTTGCTTTGTGTTTATTTGTATTGAAAGACAAGGATTCTTAACAGACCATGTGACATTTCATCCATTCCTTGCAAAGCTCTATATTAAATATCTTTTTGAGTCTAATTTAAAAAATAATTTCTTGAGATTCTTACGTGGTAAACATTTGTTTTCTTTTCATTACTTGATCTTAGGAAAAAAAAAATTCAGACAAGCTTTTGGAGAAATTTATGATCTTTTTGAATTTTGTCATCTTATATTTTTCCCCTGCAGCCATTTATAAAACTTCTTTGGTTAGTAAAATATGAGATTTCAAATCTAATATTCTATTCCTACTTCCAATTGTTTAGAGCAAGTCCCATACTGGTTGATGAAAATATCTAAGATTCCATTGCAAGATTGTTCAGCTGAAGAGGAAAAGTATCATTTTAACTTTTCAAGAAAGTTGAAACTGTCAGATTTTCAGTATACAATATAATAATAATATAAATAGGATTGAGGCACATTCAATTCAGCAGAACTTATTCGTTGGTACATTTGAAATTTTCCTGAAAGGCTACTGAAAAAACTTATGATTATCTATTGATTACTGTTAGTTCTTTAATAATGACCGTAATATAATAAGGCTCATTCCAGTTGTAACTTGTGACAGTTGCAAATTGGATCATTCATGTGACTGACCCAATTTTATGACCTTTTTTTATGATTGTCATTAATTTATTGTGGTTGCTATTCAGATTATTAAGTAAACTAGTGGTTCACTATGGACACAGTTTTCCAAAACCTGAAAGTAAATGACAGTTTTCAGGAAAAACGTTGTAAAATGTATTCATATGACAACAGGATACTTCAGATGGCTGTAAATGCATCTCTGTTGTCTAAGGATGTGAGCTTCAACAATATTTTAATTACTTCTTTTGTTCTTATTGATAGTTGTGAGTAGAAAATGGTTATTAAATGAAGAAGAAAAAGAAATAACCACCCAATTGCTTTATTCTTATTGGTAAAATTGATATTCAGGTGTTGACAATTGATGTAATTTTTACCAAAATATGTATCATTGTCTTCAAGCAATAACAAGGCAAAAATTGTCAGTGTTAGCCGCCGGTATCATTATAAGATTATATATGTCTAAGATATTATTGCATTGTTCAGATTTAGATTACTTTGAGTAATTAAATACATAAAAATGTTTTTTTCTTCCAAATTTGTATAGTTACAAATTTTTAAATTTTCCTGATTTCTGCTAGTTATTCTTTGGGAATAAGATTCTTTGACTGGCTGCTGACAGTTTACATTGCCATTAGCATTTGACTAACATTTCCTCATCAGTCCTTGTGCAATCAGTCAGTTTCTGTTGCTTTGTATTAGGGAGCTGAATATAGTCTATTTTGTGACTGTGTAGTAAAGAACAAAACCTCAGGAAATCCTGTAGCTAAGAAACTATAATGACATTTGGGAATGGTCTTTGTTTTGAGGGGGGTCGGGGGCAGTCGGAAGAGATGCTGCTTAGGGAACAATCAGATAAGAGAGGGCATGACCCACAGCTCCTTAAGGCCCTGTCACATTGGCCGACGGATGCAAAATGTTTGTAAAAAGGACACAGCGGACGAGAAAAATGTTCCATGCGTTGTTATCCACTCTCAAAAGTGCCCCAAATTTGCATAAACAGAGCGGACAACAATGGAAAGGAACGGACAGGGAGA
>BHFT01058244.1:0-43978 GCA_004320025.1 Laticauda laticaudata
TTGCCGCCTTTAAGCGGCTTCTTGGATTGGTTCCTAGTGAACCAATCCCTATGCTGGCTTTCTTAGCCAATCAGAATCGCGAATTAGGAGTCGACTATTTTCATACAGAACAGAGGGCATGTTCAGCGGCAGGACAAGCTTCAAAATGCTTGCTTAGAAATTCATTCCCCAGTGGACTGCAGCCAATATTTACAGCATTTATTAAATTGTAATGCATGGATAGGCAGGGGTAGGCAACTCTGGCCCTTTACGGCCTGTGGACTTCAACTCCCAGAACTCCTGAGCCAGCATGGAATGGTGTTCAGGCATTCTGGGAGTTCAAGTCAAACAAGTTGTAAGGGGGCGGTAGTTGCCCACCCTTGGTACAAGGATGGGATTCAAAAATCCCAGCAACTAGTATGCCCGCCCAGTTGCTGGGTGGGCATGGCCTACTGGAACTTCTGGGAGGACCATTTTGCACCTTCCCAAGGGTCTGAAGGCTTCCCTCAGGCCTCTGGGAGGGCAAAAATGGCCTCCCTTGGGCTCTGGAGGGCGTCCAGAAGCCTGAAACAGGCCCGACTTCCGGAAGGCCCTCCCAGAGCCTTTGCACAGACCCTTCACTTACTTGCATCGAAAATAGGCTGCGCGGAGACCCCTGGGAGGGGACAGGCAGGGTGAGCGGGGCCAGCTGGTCACCTTTAGGTTAGACAAGGAACAATAGATGGAAACTGAACAAGGACCTGGAAATAAAGAAATAAGGACCTGGAAATAAGGAGAAACTTTCTGACAGTGAGAACAATCAACCAATGGAGTAGCCTGCCCTCGGAAGTTGTGGGAGACTTTCAAGAAGAGATTGGACTGCCATTCGTCAGAAATGGTATAGGGTCTCCTGCTTGGGCAAGGGGTTGGACTAGATGACCTATAAGGTCCCTTCCAACTCTAGTTATCTGTTATTGGTTCGGCAAACCAGATGCACATTTAATATCAGGTTCACCTGAACCGGTCCGAACCAGTAGAATCCCACCCCTGCCTTGGTATAAAATAGTGAACTAGGACTAGTAAAACTTAACTTAATGTCTATTTTCTTCATCTATTGAAGGTCTAGAGGAAAAATTGGATACACCTCTCTTAGCCCAAACATCTTCAGAAATTTGTTGCGCTAAGAAAAACAGAGTATTTATTCATTTAGATCCCACCTGTTATTTTTACAAGTAACACAAGGCGGAGAACACACATCCTACATGCCTTCCTCCTCCTAATTTCCCCACAACAACAACAACCCTGTGAGGTAAGGTTGGGTGGAGAGAACGTGATTGGCCCAAAGTCACCCAGCTGCCTTTCACAGCTAAGGCAGGACTTGAACTCATGATGTCTTGATGATCAGCTGAAAGTTGCCCAGCTGGCTTTTGCAGCTAAGGCAGGACTTGAACTCAAGGCTGCCCACTTTCAAGCCGTGCGCTTCTGGAGGAAAGCTAGACTATAATCCCCAACCCTAATATGTAGTTCTGGCAATTGCAGATGGATTTTGCAATACATCACAGTGGAATTTACATTACAAATTCAAATTTCATTTGCCTCACTGAAGATGCTTCCCACAAAAGCTCATAAGTGAGTGCTTTTAGTGAGCATGAAGATCAGGTGGGAAAAAATGGGTAGGCCCAGAATCACCAGGGAATTATGAAAGGGAATTTTCCAGAGGCTCCATTGAGGTCAAGGCCAACCCCAGTCATCATCACCAACTTCATTAAAGTTTCTCCTCCCCTCTTTTAGTCACACACTGGATTTTTTTTTTTCTCCTGTGGCTTCAGAGTCTTGTGGAGTGCCTGCAGCCAAGTGGCTGGGATTGTAGAGTAGCACAGATGTAAGAACAATATTGACCTTAGAAGGACACAGCAACTTTAGAAGGAAAAAAACCATGCTGGATTCGTCCTCCAGCTTGAAGAGGGAGAGTCAGGCTATCTTCCAAAGCACCCAAAAGCAGGACAAGAAGCAATGGATGGAAACTAATCAAGGAGAGAAGCAACCTAGAACTAAGGAGGAATTTCCTGACAGAACAATTCATCAGTGGAACAACTTCCCTCCAGAAGTTGTGGGTGCTCCATCAGTGGAGGCTTTTAAGGAGAGATTGGACAACCATTTGTCTGAAAGGGTTTCCTGCTTGTGTAGAGGGTTGGACTAGAAGACCTCTAAGGTCCCTTCTGACTGAGTTATCCTGTTATACCTGTCATCCCTCTCCTCGTGCCGGATTGAATTCTTAAGAGCAGTTTATATTCCCTTGGAGGAGGCTGCAGCATTGATGCTAAAATTGCAAAAGTTTGTATTTGGGGCTTCTGGAGAAAATCAAGATGCCAGCCAACCTGCATTATGTCCTGAAGTTCCTGGTCAGCTGGATGTCCAAGCCAAGGTCTGTAAGTTAACTTGGAGGGGATGCAGTCTAATGCCTGGGGTTGGTGTAGAAGTCTTAGAATGATAGTCATATATGTTGATTGCATGGAATACAGGCAGTTCTCAACTTACAACTGTTCATTTAGAGATTGTTTGAAGTTGCGATGGCAAAAGTGACGTTTCTCACAGTTATGACCTTTGTCGCATCCCCATGATCACACAATCAAAATTCAGACATTTGGAAACTGGCCATGTTTTAATGATGGTTGTAGTATCCCAGGATCCTACAATCTCCTTTTGCGACCTTCTAACAAGCAAAGTCAGTGGGGAAAACCAGACTCATTTAACAGCCATGGCAAAAAAAATAGGGCAAACCTCGCTTAACCTGTCTTGCTCTTAGCAAAGGAAATTTTGGGCTGAATTGTGGCCATAAGTCGAGGACTTCCTATAATCCTAAGGCAGACCCAATGAAAATAGCATTTCTTGGTGGAGCTGCCAACGTGTGAGGACGAGAACTAGAAATATACATAAAACTAAGAAACTCCTTTCTTTCTTTCTTTCTTTCTTTCTTTCTTTCTTTCTTTCTTTCTTTCTTTCTTTCTTTCTTTCTTTCTTTCATTCCTTTTATGTTATGCCTCTCTTCTCCATCCCAATTGAACATTTTGTCTTTCTGTCTCTAAAAACATTGCAACTTTAAGGCTTATGGGCTACAATTCTGAGAATTCCCCTGAGGAATTCTGGGAATTGAAGTCTACAAGTCTTAAAAGTCACCAGATTTTAAGTCTAAAAGGAGATTTTCAACTAGTGACATTGATAGGAGGAAGGGCAGAATGGCAAAAGTAGCATTGTGGTAGGAGCCCCAAGTTGTGGGATTCAACTAATTTAACAACCGGTTCTCTGCTCTAATCATTTCTTCCAACAACCAGTTCACCAAACTGCTCAGAAAGTGAACAGCCGGTTCTCCCAAATTGGTAGGAACTGGCTGAATCCCACCCAATCCTTTTTATTTTGTTTGTGTTGTTGCATACCCACTCAAAAAGGGACAGAGCCTGCAGACTCCCATGGACAACCTCCGCGAACAACATCTTAATAACTGGGATGAAATAGAGTTAATAATAACAATAACAACAATCATAACAATAATGAAAAAGACATCCAAATAACCAATGAGGCATCTTTTTTGCCTGTCAATGAACTGCTATTGTCATTCACTGCCAGTGACAAATTATGCTGTAATAAAAAAAACCTTGGAAAAAGTAGTTTACTGCTAACTACTCTGTCACTGGGTTGGGCTAAGAGGTCATCCTCCCTTAGAGGACAATTCTGAACTTTCCACATACATGTTTAATTTCCCACATAAATAGTTCCTTTTCCAGATGACATCATACATCTTTGCCTTGTGCAGACAATAAGGAATGAAATGGAATTTCTTTTATGTTTGTGTTGGCATCCATTTATTCTTATAAATAACTCAAGGCAGTGAGCGAACGTATCCAAAATACTTTCCTCCTCTTATTTTCCCAACAACATCAATCTTGTGAGGTAAAGGTTGGGTTGAGAGAGAGAGTGACTGGCCAGAAGTCACCCAGCTGGCTTTCGGGCCTTAAGGCATCTGGACTTGAACTCATACCTCCCAGTTTCGAGGTTGGTACCTTAACCACTAGGCCAAATTGGCTCTCCACCCATGTATCCTGGCTGCTTCTGGATGCTTCCAAGATCAGGTCTGAAATTCCTTGGTCACTCATTGCCAGCCAAAGAGCAGGAAAAAAAAATGGCATCCATTCAGTTATTTCTTCAGCCTTACAGAGTTACTCCTTGTATCCATTTAATGACTTATGATTGGTTTTCACACTTATGACTGTTGCAGTGTCCCACAATCACATGACTAAAATTTGGACTCTTGGAAACGGACTCATATTTATGACAGATAATAAATACCCCAGGGTCATGTGCAGTGGTGGTATTCTACCGGTTTGGCCCGGTTCTGCCAAGCCGGTAGCGCCAATGAGCAGCGGAGACCGAAATGGTTCTCTCCAATGCTCTGATGTTGGGCCCACCCGCCCGCCTGGGCTCCCATACTGACTTTTATGTCCTGTTTTTGAAGCGCAGCTGCTTTGCGCGGCCCAGCAATTGCTGCGTGGCAGCTGCTGAAGCAACAAGGAGAGTGCAGGATTGCAGGAGGTGACTCAAAACGCCTCTACGCCTGTGCAATGTGTATGTTTGGTGCACGCATGTGTGCAAAGTGTATGCATGCACGCAAAGCACGCCCACTAAGCCACGCCCACCGAACCGGCGGTAAAAAAAAATTTCAAACACACCATAGGTCATGGGATCCTCTTTTATGACCTTCTGACAAGCAAAGTCAATGGGGAAGCCACATTCACTTCACAACCGTGTTGTTAACTGAACAACTGCAGTGATACATTTCATGGCAGGGTGAGATGCTACCAGTTCTGCCCAGTTCTATAGAAGTGGTTGTGCTGAAGAGCAACAGACATCGAACCGGTTCTGTGCTTGCTGCTGTTTGGCCCACCCGCCCACCTGGGTTCTTACCTGTCCTTTATTTCTTGCTTTTTCAACCTCAGCTGCTTTGCGCAGCACAGCTGAGGTTGAAAAAAGCAGGAAAAAAGAGGCTTTTCAAATGTTGTGCACCTGCGCGCAGCGCTTTTCAGCTGTCCGGGTGGCACAGCTTAAGGTTTTTTTATATGCACGCGCAGCAAAACATAATCACCAAACCAGTAGTAACACTGGTTGAATCCCACCCCGCTTAACAGCTATGGCAAGAAAGGTCGTAAAATGGGGCAACAGCTGTCCTGTCTACCTTTATATGTCTGTGCTCCAGATTCAGAAGATGACAGCTGCAGAGGGGTTTCGTATGGCCATATTTTCTAGTATTGATTAACTCAGGAGGCTGATATTATGGATGGGATGTAGCCTTATTTCACCTTATTTTCCTCTCTTCAGTGCAATCCTCTACGGTTTCAACCTGGATCAGGCTAGTTCTGAAAATGAGTTTAGCGTTCTACAGGTAGTCCTCGACTTACAACAGTTCACTCAGTGGCTGTTCGAAGTTACAACGGCATGGAAAAAAAGGGACTTACAATCCTTTTTCACCCTTACAATGACGGTTGCAGCATTTCCATGGTCCTGTGATCGAAACTGGGACCTGTGGCAACTGGCTCATATTTATGACAGTTGAGGCATCCCAGGCTCAGGTGAACAGATTTTTGTGACCTTCTGACAATGGGAAGCCAGATTCACTTAACAGCCGGGTGGGTAACTAACTTAACAATGGCGGTGAGTCACTTAACAACTGTGGAAAGAAAGAAAGGTGGGGGGGGGGGAGAAACTCACTTAAGCAATGTTTTCACTTAGCAGCAAATGTTTTGGGCTCATTTGTGGTTGTAAGCCTGTATCAGAAGAACGCTAGACCAGTGATGGGATTCAAATTTTTTTTACTACTGGTTCTGTGAGCATGGCTCAGTGGACATGGCTTGGTGGGCATGGTGTGGCTTGGTGGACGTGGCAGGGGAAGGTTACTACAAAATCCCCATTCCCTCTCCACCCCATTAACCTGCTTTCCAGCTCCATTCTCTTATACAGGACAACCAAAGAAGATCCAGCCAACCAGCTGGGACTCAATGGGAGGCAGAGAATAGATGGGGTTGGTGGAGCCAGTCAGAAGTGGGATTTGCCGGTTCTCCAAACTACTCAAAATTTCTGCAACCCGTTCTCCAGAACTGGTCAGAACCTGCTGAATATCACCTCTGTCAACAGCCTGATTGACAGATTGTGGACTAGAGGTGAGCAAAATGAAGGGGGAGGGAGTGTTCCTTATAGCCCAGCAGGTTCTCTTCATCTTCCCTTGCTTCTCCTTCGTTTCTACCACTTGTCCACCGGGATATTTTGGGACACAGGACAGGTTTGATGTTCTCCCCAAAGAGTTCTAGACTTGTGTCATTGCAATCAGGGATTCAGACAGGTGGTTAACAACACCCATCTCCCCAGTTCCAGGCAGCCATGTACAGTTATCCAACCTGCTTTAGATTGGATTTTTTGGATATAAATTGCCAAAAAAGGGACGAGTAAGGTTTTTTCCTGCCTGTAAGTGATGCATGATGGGAGCTGAATCTAGCAACTGCTGCCCTCAAAACAGGGGTGTCAAACTTGATTTCATTGAGGGCCGTATTAGGGTTGTGTTTAATCACAGAGGGCTTGGGGGGGGGCATGTGGGGTGTGGCCAAGATGGGCGTAGCCAGAGCAGGCAGGGTACAGGACTCATGTTAGGGGCACCTGCGATGGCCAAGTGCTAAGGTAGGACTTCCCTGATACTGTCACTCACTCTCATTATAATCCCTGGGTGCTCTCTGAGCTTGGTGGTTTATTTGCAGAGATTTGATTACCCAATCAGGTAACAATCTAACAATCTCAGATAAGCCAAGATTAACACCAGGATTAATGCCAGAAAACCAATCAGGCAATAAACAATACCCCAAACAAGCAACTACCAAATCAGACAAACAATCAAACAGTAAACAACAGCCTAATCAAGAAATTGCCAAGAAAGACAGGGCAAGCCACTTGTATACAAACAGAAAGCAAACCCCGTTCCCCTTCCAGCACTGATGATGCTACCTAGGTGGGTAATAAAACGTCTGTAAGAAAATGACCAATCTCAGAGAGCACCCAGGACCACCCAGAACAAAGATGTTAAACAGTCAGCTGTTAATACATGACCGACGATTCTCATTCCCTGCTTCTTATTCAGCTAGTACTTGTTTCGCCGAATATCAGACCCTGTCTTATATTTTTTTGCCACCCAAAAAGGCACCAGGTCTTATTTTGGGGGGATGTCATCCACTAACTAACCTCACTTGTGCACGTCGTCCCTGCCCCCTTTTTGCTGTCAGAAGCCTTCAGGGACTGCTTCTTCTGCAGCTGGCAAGGCTGGCAAGGCTTTCCTGAAGGTCTCTGCAGCCGATAACAGAGCTCTGGATCGATCAGAACTCTTCAAGAAAGCCTTGCCAGCCTTGCCAGCTGCAGAAGAAATGGGCCGATGAGGCAGGTGCCGGGGTGTGCGAAGACTGGCTACAACTGTCCAAAGGTAAGTAGTAGGGCAGCTCCATCCCCACCCTAGCTTAATTTTTACCTGGTTGCTCTGGAGTGGGAGGGATCTTAATTAGGGCTTATTTTTTTGGGGGGTGTAGGGCTTATATTGGGCACATGTGTAAAAATCAAGCTAGGACTTACTTTCAGGGTAGGTCGTATTTATGGGGAAACAGGGTAATTTTTTAGAATTCTGCCCTGGCGTCAGGTCCATCAACCCAGCCTTACAAGCTGCAGTGCGATTGTTTTACATCGACATTGGTTACAGTGGAAGAAGTTCATCAATCCATCATTTAGAACAGGCACTTTAAGCTTGGCAACTTTAAGACCTGTGGACCTCAACTCCCAGAATTCCCCAGTCAGCCATGTTGGCTGGGGTATTCTGGGAGTTGAAGTCCATGGGTCACAAAGTTGCCAAAGTTGGCCACCTCTGATTTAGGTGTCATATGCCAGATACTCAGATGGAGATGGAAGCAGAACATAAATGTTTTTGGTTTTTTTTTGCAGGACCATTCCAATTGTCGATTTGAGAACAAGTTGTCCCTTAGCACAAAAGTAGAATATTTTATTGTTCCAATGAACAACAGAAAGCCTCATGGGTATGTCCTTGAAGTCACCGGGAGTCAACTTCAACTTGGTGACTTCATCTTAACCTTTTGCCCAGATGATTGTAAATGATCTCATCTGGGCTTTGTCAGCCTGTTTACCTGACTGCTTGGGAGGTTTTTTTCTTGAGTTGAGTATCAGCCTTGGAAGCCACATTTAATTGGAAGCTTCGAAGTTTGGAAGCTTCAGTGCCTGGGAATTTGGGAGGTGGGATTTCATAGAGAGATGGAAGATTAGACTCAACAACATTTTTTCACAGAGAGTCAAGGACATGTTGCCCTGCACCTGGAGAGGACTGTCTAGAGGAATGTAGGAATGTCTCCAGTTGGGATGATGTTTGATTGAACCATGAGATGGACTGATGGGTGCAGGGGATGGATCTTTGAATTATTTTTGAGAAGGGGAAACCCAGAACTCTCAGATTCGGGTTTTCCCAGATGTGCCAATAGGACAACTCTAATAAAATGGGACTTTGAGGAAATACTTGTCTCAGAGTTTATTGGTTTGGAGGTTGGTTAGTTGGAATGCTAACATTAACCCGAATCTTAACATTGAACTTCCTACTGTTTCGATACCTTTGGGCTGACGATAACCCAGAATAACATCCATAAAAAGGAAGGTGCTTCAAGAAATGGGCCTTCTAAGTAGCCACAGAGAAACATGTTGGTAGAAACCAAAAGAAAGAGATGGTACAAACTCTTGGGGAAGGATTAAAAAAAGTGCAGGAAAACCATTACGGGTCAACCTCAACTTACAACCACAATTGAGCCCAAAATTCCTGTTGATAAGCGAGACAGTTGACTTTTGCCCCATTTTACGACCTTTCTTCCCACAGTTGTTTAGTGAATCACTGCATTTGTTAACTCAGTAACACAGTTGTCGAGTGAATTTGGCTTCCCCATTGCCTGTCAGAAGGTTGCGCAAAGTCATCCCAAGATTCCTGGACACCATAACCGTCATAAATATGAATCCATTGCCAAGTACAGGTTGCCCTCAAATTACAACAGTTCGCTTAGTGACTGTTTGAAGTTATAATGGCACTGAAAAATGTGATTTATGACCATTTTTTGCACTTACAACCATTGCAGCATCCCCATGGCCACATGATTTACGTTCAGATGCTTGACAACTGACTCACATCTATGATGGTTGCAGTGTCCTGGGGTCACATGATCATCTTTTGCGACCTTCTGACAAGCAAAATCCACGTGGCAAGGAGACTCATTAGATGGGGCAAAACTCACTTACCACATGTCAGACTTAGCAACATAAATTCTAGGCTCCATTGTGGTCGTACTTCGAGGACGACCTGGACCTCAATTCTGATCATATGATCATGGGGATGCTGCAATAGTCATAAGTGTGAAAAACGGTCCTAAGTTACTTTTTTTCAGTGCCTTTGTAACTTTGAACGGTTACTAAACAAGTCATTTTAAGTGAAGGATTATCTGTATTATGGTTTCCATTCTGCATTCATGTCGGTGTTACTTTTACCAGAAGACATAAGTTCTTTGGTTGCAGATGGGATATATGAATGTTGGCCAGACACAGAGAGAGAGGGAATGTCCTATATTTTAAACTACCTTATTTTTCCCTGAAAAATAAGACCTATCCCAAAAATAAGCCCTAACATGGTCTCACATTTGTGCCTAATATAAGTCCTACCCCCAAAATAAGCCCTACTTAAGAGCCTGCACAGCCAGCCAGTCAGCCATTCCTTCTGGTTGTTCGTGGTGCTGCGGCCACAAGGCAAGGTGGGATGGTGGTGGAGCTGCCCACCAGCTTATCTTAGGGCCCCAAAGCCAGACCATCCATGCTCTGATACCTGCTTTGCGGCAGCAACCCAAAAATCCATGTGCAACAGGAGCCCACTTGGCTTCCGGCCCACTTCTCCTTGCTCACGGCCACAATGGAGCAGGAGGCTGAGCAGTGTGTTGGTGCCGTGGCCGCAAGGCAAGGCAGGTGTCAGGGCATGGGTGGCCTGGCTGCGGGGGCCCCTAACGTAAGCCAGTGTGGAGTGCATGGGGCAGTTCCATCCCCCTCTCCCTCACGGCGGTGGTGCTGGCATGCTACGTGGCTTCTTGCCCCGCCATGAGCATGCAGAAGAAGTGGGCCTCCTGTACAAGGGGAAAAAAAATAAGACATCCCCTGAAAATAAGCCCTAGGGCTTATTTTGGGACCCAAAATAAAACGAGACCTTGTCTTATTTTCGGGGAAACACAGGTAGTACAGAAAAGGGGACTAGATCCATATTCACTCAGCCCCATCTCCCCTCCTTCCTTTTCAACCCGCATGTAAAACTTTAAAGGATTTCTCTTCTAGAAAGACANTCCATATTCACTCAGCCCCATCTCCCCTCCTTCCTTTTCAACCCGCATGTAAAACTTTAAAGGATTTCTCTTCTAGAAAGACAATCATGCAAAAACGTCTGCATGGCGTGCATCTCGAAAAAGACAAGTGATGTTTTAATTGGCTAATTGAGAGACACTTGGTAATATCCCACATGAAACTTTATAAGCTCTTTATAAGATTAATTCGTTCTGGTTGCCATTGTTTCCCCGGGGCAATTACATTTGACAGATTCCCCCCCACTATCTGCTTAATCTCCGGGATTCTTTGCTGAAAAAATGCAAGGAGAGAAAAAAGGGCTGGATGAAGTAAAAAGAAAGAAAGAAAGAAAGAAAGAAAGAAAGAAAGAAAGAAAGAAAGAAAGAAAGAAAGAAAGAAAGAAAGAGAAAAGCTTCCTCACTAGAAACTACCAACACGGTAATAATTATCTTAGGCACCTGTTCGACTGCCTCAAAAGAAGCTCAGGGGCTTCTTCTGATCATCATCATCATCATAATTTGTAGACACACCTGGAGTAGCTAAACTACTCCGAACTGAGGAGAACTCTTTATGCAATCAATGTTTGACTCTTGAGCGACAGCCAGGCTACAGGTTGCTCAGCCCCCTCCTTGGTATAAATTCTGTCCCTTTAAATCAATTCATACAAACTTTCAGTGCTGTCAGATTTGATCAAATATCTGTGGAGATTCTCAGTCATCCAGGTCATGGTTGTCCCAGAGGTGACAACCATGGTGATAAAGGTGATAATTAATGTTGCTAATCAAAACACAGCATGGTTTTCACCCATTAAGCAATAGCACTTAGACTTATATACCGTTTCACAGTGCTTTCCAGCCCTCTCTAAGCGGTTTACAGAGTCAGCCTATTGACCCCAACAATCCGGGTCCTCATTTTACCCACCTGAGAAAGTTGGAAAGCTGAGCCAACCTTGAGCCTGGTGGGATTTCAACTGCCAAATTGCAGGCAGCTGGCAGGTAGAAGTAGCTTGCAGTACTGCACTCTAACCACTGAGCCACTGAGGTTCAACGGTGAAGCCATGGTTGGCATCAACACTCATTGCTAGATGGGTTGCAAGGGCAGATCACATGCCACAGCTAGTCCTTGACATATTAGTTTATTTGTTTAGTGACTGTCTGCTGTTACAACGACACTGAAAAAAGTGACTTGCGACCATTTTTCACACAACTCTTGCAGTGTCCTCATGGACACATGATGTCAACTCATAAAATATTTCTATGGTCTTTTTAGAGTTGCCAATAGAAAGGGAGGGGGGAGCAGGGCAGCCACTTGCAAACCGAAACTGCATTCCATAAATGTTTTTAAAGATGGTAACTGGGTGACTGAAGTTTCTGCCTCGCAAAATTCTAACTGGAGAGCACGATTGATGGCTTTTGGCTATGGATGTGTCCCATTGGAGAATAGGAATTACGATACAACCAGGCGGTGGGGTAAAACCAGGGTCAAAGGTGACAATGAATTATATGTCTCAGAGTCTGCTACACTCAGGCAGTGCCGGACATTTTAACTCCCAATAAATCCTTTTGAAGTTTTGGAAGTTTGGCTCGAGACTCATGATTTAAATGGGGGTAACTGCCAGAATCGTGACACATGATCCAAATTCAGATGCTTGTCAAACTGGCATGTATTTGCAGCATTCCCGGGGTATGTGATCACCACTTATGTTTCTTCCCAGATGGCTTCTGACAAGCAGAGTCAGCGGGGAAATCTGGATTCGCTGAGCAACTGCAATGATTGAATGAATGAATGAATGAGCTGGAAGGGACCTTGGAGGTCTTCTAGTCCAGCCCCCTGCTCAAGCAGGAGAACCTATACCATTTCAGATAGGTGACTGTCTCTAGACTCTTCTTAAAAGCCTCCTGGGATGGAGCACCCACGATATCTGAAGGCAAAGCTGTTTCACTGGTTAATTGTCCTCACTGTTAGGAAATTTCTCCTTAATTCCAGGTTGCTTCTCTCCTTGATTAGTTTCCAACTCTAGTTTCTTGTCTTGCCCTCCGGTGCTTTGGAGAATAATTTGACCCCCTCTTCTTTGTGGCAGCACCTCAAATACTGGAAGACTGCTATCATGTCTCCTCTAGTCATTCTTTTCTCGAGACTAGCCAAACCCAAATTCTGCAGCCATTCTTTGTATGTTTTAGTCTCCAGGCCTTTAATCATCTTAGTTGCTCTTCTCTGAACTTTTTCCAAAGTCTCCGCATCTTTTTTATAGTATGGTGACCAAAATCAGTTGCAGTAATTTCAGGTGTGGCCTTACTCAGGCTTTATAAAGCTGTAGTAATACTTCCTGTGATCTTGATTCCATGGCTGTGTTTATATAGTGCCATTGTACCTTTGAACCAGAGGTGGCATTCAGCAGGTTCTGACCAGTTATGGAGAACCGGTAGCGGAAATTTGGAGCAATTTGGAGAACCGGCAAATCCCGCCTCTCACTGGCCCCGCCCCCATCTATTCTCTGCCTCCCATTGAGTCCCAGCTGATCGGCTGGGTCTTTTTTGGTTGCCCTGCACAAGAGAACGGAGCTGGAAAGCAGGCTCGTGGGGTGGGGAGGGAATGAGGATTTTGCAGTATCCTCCCCCTGCCACCCCCACCAAGCCATGCCCACAGAACTGGTAGTAAAAGAATTTGAATCCTACCAGTGCTTTGAACGCCCACTGAATGAACTGTTGGAAGTCAAGGACTACTACCTGTAGTATTTCTGCTTTTCTCAGCATTGGAGTCCCATGAGATTAAAAATAAGTTTTTGAATGGCCTCTCTGCCTCCGACTGTGTGTGTGAGTTTTATGCCAGTTTTACAAGCAGCTGGAGGATGCAGGCAGATTGCTGGACTTTGAGCGATCTTCAAAGACTGTAAACAAGCTCATTCAAGAAGCGCCTGGCCATGTCAGCCTTTTGCACAAATGATACAAAGCTCACTTTGGTTGTTGCAAGTGGAAATGGAGAGAAGAATGGGTGTCCCTTTGTGCTGATGTCTTCCATAAGGGACGGGCTGAGGGTGTGTGTGTGGAGGGGGGGAGAATAGGAAACAACAAGCAAGTCACAGTGATTAAATATATATTTCTAGGTTGGTTTTTATTTTCGACTCATTGAAGTGTGCGGAGAAGAGCAACAAAGATGATTAGGGGGCTGGAGGCTAAAACATGATGAACGGTGCAGGAACTGAGTATGCCTGGTTTAGTAAAAAGGACTACCTTCTTTTCATTAAACTAGATATCTCCTGATATTGGAGGAGGCTTCTAGACACAGAAGAGAGGGTCAACCTATTCTCTAAAGCAGTGGTCACCAATTAGTGGGCCGAGGACCACTGATGGTCCGTGAGAAAATTTTGGTGGTCCACAGAGAACCACCAAAGCAATTAATCCAGGCTGCATGGGAACACAAGCCTATACCACCCACATGGGAACACAAGACTTGCATCACTTGCGTTGTGAACAACATGAGGTAGTGAGGGGAAGAGGGAAAGGGCAGAGGGGGGGAACTTGCCCCACATGCCTGGCCTGGCCACCGGGCTGCTTCTTTCTTTTTCTGCTTTTGGCTGCATGTAAGGAAAGCAGTAAAAATCTTTCTTTCTCTCCCCCAAACTCCACCAGAAATCAGTCTTTAGGACCCTGCAAGGCCTAAGAGGCTCTAAGAGGCTGCACCGGCATGACAAGTCTCACAAAGACTCATTTCTGGTGGTGTTTGGGAAAGAGAAAGAAAGACTTCTGCTGCTTTCCTTGCATGAAACCAAAAGTCTCTCTCTCTCTCTCTCTCTCTCCCCCCCCCCCCCNAAACAGTATCCTGCAATCCCAAATAAAGAATAATCGATCGGTAGGAAAACGGGGTGGGGAATTTTCCTGCAGACTTTTTTGGGGATTTTCCCAGGGTCTCTGGTCCACAGGATTTAAAATTATGAGTTTGGTAGTCTCTAAGGTCCAAAAGGTTGGCGACCCCTGCTGTAAAGCACCAGAGGGCAGGGCAAGGAGTAATGGGTGGAAGATCATTAAAGAGAGATCCCGGAGAAATTTCCTGACAGCAAGAACCATTAATCAGTGGAACAATTTGTCTCCAGAAATTGTGGGTGTTCCATCACTGGAGGTTTTTAAGAAGAGATTGAACAACCATTGGCCTGAAATGGCAGAGGGTCTCCTCCTTGAGCAGGGGGTTGGACTCGAAGACTTCCAAGGTCCCTTCCAACCTCTCATTCTGTTGACACCTCAAAGAGCCAGATTCCTATATTTGCAGTGGGCACTCAGATAGTCCACATGTTGGCTAATTCACTGCAGTCCAGAGGTGGTGTTCAGCGGGTCCTGGAGAACCGGTAGAAGAAATTTTGAGTAGTTTGGGGAACCGACAAACACCACCTCTGGCTGGCCCCGCACTCATCTATTCTCTGCCTCCCAAGCTCCAGCTGATTGGTTGGGTCTTCTTTGGTTGCCCAGCGCAGGAGAATGGAGCTGGAAAGCAGGTTAGTGGGGTGGGGAGGGAACTGTTTTGGCCCACGCCCTTTTCCAACAAATCAAACACAATCCAAAAGGAATAGAAACCTTGTCATGCTTTTACAAAATAATTAGCTGTGATAAGCACAAGTCTTGCCAAACTGTGCAAGACTTGCCAAAAGATAACAGACAAGAAATAATGTGCAAAATAAGAATCTTCAAATACAAACTCAGGATACTGGAATGTCCACAAGGCTGGAGTTTCAAAATGTCTTTGCTTTCTGCAAAATACGTTCCTTTCACAGCTGGCTTTTATCTTCTTGAAGGAGGGGCCATTACCTTGCAGCCTTACTCCTGAGTCGCCCATGCTATTGTAACTGCTCTTTCCTCCAAGCAATCCTGTGCTCATGCGCACTTGGCACAGGCTCCTCGGGAACCTCCTCATCGCTGCTGCCAGCCCCAACAATCTCTGAAGACAGCAGTCTACTCTCTAATGGTCCTGGCCCCTCATCTGAGTCCTCGCTGTCCTCAGCCATCCGCACCTGCTGCCGACTAACCACAACAGGAATGGGGATTTTGCAGTTACCTTCTCCCAGGAATGGGGAGGGAATGGGGATGTTGCAGTATCCTTCCTCTGCCATGACCACCAAGCCAAGCCCACCACAGCCACAGAACCTGTAGTAAAAAAATTTTAATCCCACCACTGCTACAGCCTTTGTGTTTTCATCCATCTTTGGATGTCTCGGTGGGAAGGACACAGCTCCACCTTGTGAGGAGTGGTAATAGCTAGGAGCGCTGGGATTTTATGATTTCTCCATAGGTATGCATTTCCCCAACTTCAGGTCAGTGGGTTTGATGGCTTTGCTTTCTTTTAAGTAATGAACCATTACAAATGAAGGGATCAGTGTGGAGAAATTACGCCGCCTGGAACTGGTTCTCCCACTTCCTGCTTGGCCCGTCAAATATTCTTCGAGGAAAACAATCTTTCTATGTGGAGTTGACTTCGCTTTCCGTTCTAGGACTCCAGCAAGATACAGGTAGCCCTGTGACCATAATTGAGCCTCACATTTCAAATTGCCAAGCAGTTTGTTAGGTTGTTAAATGAGTTTTGCCCTGTTTTAGACCTTTCTTGCCACAGTTAAGCATATTGCTGAGGTTGTTAAATGAATCATGCTGCCATTAAGCGAATCTGGCTTCCCCCCCCCGACTTTGATTGTTGCAAGCCACCTCAGAAAGATACAAATGATGGCTATGGGAACTCTAGAACAGGGGTGTCAAACTCGATTTCATTGAGGGCCGGATCAGGGTTGTGCTTGACCTGGGGGGGAGAGGGGGCAGGAGGACGTGGCCAGCTCGACATCACTCGTGCCAGGGGCACCTATGATCGTCCGAACCCTCTGCCCGTGAAAATGGGCTCCCAAGTTCCATTTTCGGCTGCAACGGCCTCCTGCAACCTCCTGCCAGGGAAAACGGAGCGCGGGAGCTCCGTTTTTGGCTGCGATGGCCTCCTGCAACCTGTCAGCAAAAACGAAGCTTGCATCCCTCCCAAGCTCCATTTTCCCTGGCAGAGGCACCTTGGGCTGGTCTTTCGCTGTTTCTGGTGCAGCCCCACGGACCAGATCTAAGCACCCGGTGGGCTGGATGCTTCCCGTGGGCCTTGAGTTTGACACCCCTGCTCTAAGAACATTACAGCTGTCTTAAATCCCTGCCAGTTTCCAAGGGCCTGACTTTTGATCACGTGACCAGAGAGATGCTGCAAGTCACTTTTTTTTCAGTGACATTGTAACTTCAGATGGTCACTCAGTGAACGCTGTAAGTAGAGGACTACCTGTACTCATATAAACCAGCCCCCAACCTTTTGGGCAGCGGGGACGGGTTCCGTGGAGAGAGGTTTTTCTGTGGACAAGAAGGGATGTGGTTTCATGTGCTGCCTGCATCCCACAGATGAGGCCTCCCTTGTTTGCGTGGCCCGGTTTCTGGCATGCCACAGACCATTGCCGGTCCACGGACCAGGGATTTGGCGATCCCCAATGTAAACATTACATTCTGCAACTCTGTGAGAAAAAAATGCACCATAAAAATAACTGCTTCTCTTATCATAAAAAAACAGGCCGAGTCATAAAAATGAGGAAAGATGCAGGGATCATAAAATCTTTACAGCTGCAAGAGGAAGGTTTCGCTATCGTGTCCACACCCTTGCTTGGTGCAGGAACAAGTCACCTCCTCCGCCATCTGTGAAAAAATACCCATCTGGTTCAATTCCAAGCTGGGAGAAAGGCGCGGGAGACAAAATGGAGGCTGGAGGCTGACTGGAAAGAGGGCCCATTTATCGATGAAGCAGAACCACCAAGCAGGTGTGATTCTGGTGCAGCTGACTCCAAGGAGTTCAGAGTGGGTGGGTTTTTATACCTTCTCTTGAGCTTCCTGTTCCTGTGTTAGAACATGTATTTTATTGTTGTCAGACTCCCATGGGGTCATGTAGGGGTCATAACTGGCTTTATAGGCGAAGTACAAATCATAGGTGTTTGTCTGAGCTAAGTTTGGTTGAAGTTTCTGAAGGTGATGCAATGCTGACTGAAATGCCCTTTGGAGATTGTGCAATGTGGTGAGTTCTGTGTCTTCTGCTAAATGGGGTGGGTGCTAACTTTTGTTCTTTTTTATGATAAATTTGAATAAATTGTTGAAAACATTGCACGTGGTGTGATTGTCCTGACAATCTTGATTGTCATACATATTATGGCATAAGGTACATGTTTTATATACATGTATACAACATTTTCTATTTCTTTTCATCCGTTCTGCCAACCTTCCTATCTTTTGATTCTAGATCCTTCCCTTTTTCCCACCATTGATAAAATGTATCCCATACTTTGTAGTATTCTGTTTCGTCGATGTCTTTATTTCCAAAGTTAATTTATCCATCTCAGTGCAAGTCCAAATCTTTTTTAATACGTTATCTTCATCGGGAATTTCTTTATCTGTCTACTTTTGAGCAAAAGCTAATCTTACTGCAGTGATCATGTGTACTATTAAGTAGATCACCTCTTTTTTGTATTTTTCTGTTATGATTATGAGTAAGAAAAATTCCGGTTTATATTCCACTTTTTGCCCTGTCATCTCCTCAAGTCACCCCTGAGTTCTATGCCAAAACTCTTAGGTTTTTCTACATTTCCACCATACATGATAATATGATCCATATTCTTGGGTACATTTCCAGCAGATGGGTGATATATTTTGGTACATTTGGGCCAGTGGTGGGATTCAAACATTTTTTTTTACTACCGGTTCTGTGGGTGGGGCTTGGTGGACATGACTTGGTGGACATGGCAGGGGAAGGTTCCTGCAAAATCCCTATTCCTTCCCCACCCCACCAACCTGCTTTCCAGCTCTGTTCTCCGATGCAGGGCAACAAAAGGAGACCCAGCTGATCAGCTGGGACTCGGGAGGCAGAGAGTAGGTGGGAGCGGGGCCAGTCAGTGGTGGTATTGGCCGGTTCTCCGAACTGCTCAAAATTTCTGCTGCTGGTTCTCCAGAACTGGTCAGAACCTGCTAAATACCACCTCTGATTTTGGCCAATTTTGCTGGAGGAAGAGGTGCTAACTTTCTACAGCCGGTTAGGTTTTCTTTTCCCCAGGACGATGAATGGGAAAACAGGAAAACTAAATTGTGGATCATCCTTGAGAAATATCTTCAATGCATAGATAGGCAAAGTCTTCGGAAATAGACTAATGCAAACAAGATAGATGCCATATGTTGCAGCCATATATAAGCCCCTCACTTCGGTCATTTGAAAGCTTGTTGTTGCCCCGTTAAATCCAGATTGATCGATTGCCAAGCCAAGACGGTTTTGCTTCCTGATTTAACTCAGTCCTCTCAAAAACGACCAGGGCCAAAAGGCTTTGGGCAGACAGGTGGGAAAGGGGGAACCCTAAATAAACTGGGATGTTGTTGATCTATGACGGGGAGGGAGGGAAACCAGAACCGCTTTCCAAATAAAAATTAGTCCTTTGGTTCTGGAAGTTGCTGCTTCCAGAAACTAAAGCAAGAGGGTGAGATTACGGAAAGTGCTAGATAAGACAAGTCAACATTTGATCCACATTAAAAATGAAATTCTGTTGCCTGTTCTGAGAGAGTGAGAGAGAGAGAGAGGGAGGGAGGGAGAGGGAGAGGCGGAGAGGGGGAGAGAGAGAATATGTATTTATATCTATCTACTAGCTCTATATCCCTGCTCCGCTATGAAACTAAGTGGCCGGGCTTACTTTTGGGGGAGGAAAATAAGGAGAAAAAAATTCTGCCTCTGCCTACCAGCATCCATTGGTATTCATCTGGCTAGCAATGTCTGTTCAGTCTGGTTTGTGAGAGTAGTTGATAGGGCTGTTCCTGGAAACGCGTGAGAGATTAGGCGTAAGCTGAAACAGGATGTTGCTGGTGTGAGCAAGAAGGAGACATGCAAGGACCTGGGTGTGGCTTAGCTCAACTGTTCTGTAACTAAAGCTGTTTTGGTCTGTGAAGCTGGAAACGGTCCTCTCCATCGTGCTTTGTGTTTTCAGGTGAGAGGAGGCATGGTAGAACTTAGCTTACAGCAGGTGTGTTAATATAATAAGTAATAATATTATAAATAAAAAAAAAAAGTAATAATAATAATAATATACATAATACTAATGCTCTGATGGTCATTTTTAGAAAAATCCTTTGCTTGAGTTAGGCCAAGAGGAACATACATGGAAAGATGTGTAAAGTCTTTGTAGGCTTTAAGCGGTTTGATGCTTTCTGGAACATCGTGACTGAATCTAGATGCATTAATTATCTACTTTGCATTATTACTTTGGCACTCGCTGTATATCGGACGACAAAACCCAACTGCCTCCGCGTATTGTTGGAGGACTGAGATCATTCAGTATTAATATTATATGGATCTCTTTTTCCTTTTTATAATTTTAGTTTACTTGTCTTTGCAATTATATGCTCTTGCTGTGTGCATTTTCCCTTCTCGTGTATTGGCAATATCATCACTATTGACTTGCTTTTAATTTTTGTTTGTCCATTTCACTTATTAAAAAAGAGACAGAAATCCCATCCTTTTGGAAAATAATACCCAATTTATTTAAAAAATCCAGAAATGGAGAAAGTTGCCATCATTAGAGAGACATGTTTTGTTCAGTTTAGCAAAATTCCAAAAAGACACCAATCTGTGTGTATCATCCCAACTGAAAAAAAAGGAATATTTTTTTGCTTAAAAGAATACGACCAGATTCTGGGTGTGACATAGTTGACTCTTTTTGATTGTTTAGTCTATTGCACCTTGTGTAATTTTCTCATGTGACTTATCGTTAGTAAATAATGCCGATCTAATAAGCATAGCCAGTCCTATTATAAATGTAATTACAGTAGTAGTATATGCATTCTTTTAAAGGTGTGAACATTAACATTCCAACAATCTTTTTTGCTTTGTGTGGACAGACAAAAGGTGTTGATTTCCCTCCCAATCCTTCTAGTTGACTTTGACCTGAAGTAACAATAATTCTTCCTCTCCTCCTCCTCCTCTTCTCCTTCTTCTCCCCCTTCTTCTTCTTCTTCTTCCTCCTCCTCCTCCTCTTCTCTCCTCCTACTTCCTCTTCTCCTTCCTCTCCCCCTCTTCTTCTTCCTCCTCCTTTCTCCTCCTCCTTCCTCTTCCTCTCATTCTCCTCCTCTTCTCCTTCGACTTCTTCTCCCTCTCTTCTTCTTCCTCTCCTCCTTTTCTTCTTCTTCCCCTCCCCTTCCTCCTCCTCCTCCTTCCTCTTCCTCATTCTCCTCCTCCTCCTCCTCCTCCTCTTCTTCTTCTTCTTCTTCTTCCCTTCCTCCTCTTCCTCCTTCTCTGATGGTTTCCCATCTGAGCAATAACCAGGAGCTACACTGCACCTTATTGCTGATGAATTAGGTCCATCGTAACAGCTGAGGGGACATCTGATTTAGGGAGTTCGGTCTGTGCAACATATAAAGAGTCCAAATTCTCCATTGGGGTTCCCTTGGGTGGGCATCTTTAACAATGTTTTATGAGCTGCTCCTACAGGCAGTTTATTATGCATGATATTCCAACGTGGCCTTTAGTCCTACCCCGTGAACAGCTCAGCAACCCATGCGGATGCTGCAACGGTCGTAAGTGTGAAAAATGATCCTAAGTCACTTTTTTCCACTGCTGATGAAACTTTGAACAGTCATGAAGCCAACTGTTGTAAGTCAAGGACCACCTGTACAACAAAGTAAAAGGATAGCTGGATCCTCACAACAGGGGTAAAACTAAACAAAGCCACCCCTTCTTAGGCTTGATAGCATGTTGTGTAAGACTATAGGTATTCCTGATTTTTGGGTGGGTGGGTGGGTGGATCTCACCCTGGCCTGCCTGAAATCCTCTTCTCCAGGCGCTGATTGAGAACAGGAGATGTTTAGCATGCAAAGCATGGGTCCTGCCTTGAGCTACGGCCCCTCCCTGGCACAAGATATAAATTCCATGACATAAATCTGAAATGCGCAGAAGGACGTGCAATTCTCCACTCCCCACACAAACCACATGGAAATAAATCAGGAAGCCGGGCCGAAGGCGGCTGGGCTTGGTGAGCTGCAGCCAAAGGTGTGCAAATCACTGACTGCAAATGAAGGGAGCTGGCAAGGAGAAAAGGAGACCTAGAGACTGGGTTTTATTTTATTATTTTATTTTTATTTATTTTTTGCCTTGGCACTTACCCATATATTACCAGGTACCGAACAGAGAGGGAGAGAGGCAGAGAGAGACACACGCACACACACACAGAGAGAGGAGACAGAGAGAGGAGACAGAAAGAGAGAGAGAGAGACAAAGAGAAAGAGATAGAGACAGAGGAAAGAGAGAGAGGAGAGAGGGAGGGAGAGAGACAAAGAGAAAGAGACAGAGAGACAGAGAGGAGAGAGAGACAGAGACAGAGAGAGAGGAAAGAGAGAGGAGAGAGAGACAGAGAGGGAGAGAAAGGAGGGAGAGAGACAGAGAGAAAGAGACAGAGAGAGAGGAAAGAGAGAGAGAGGAGAGAGAGACAGAGAGGAGAGACAGAAAGAGAGAGAGAGAGGCAGAGAGAGAGAGAGACAAAGACAGAAAGAAACACACACAGAGAGAGACTCACACACACAGAGGAGAGTCAGAGAGGGAGTCACACAGAGAGGCACAGAGAAGAGAGAGAGAGGGAGGAAGAAAGAGGTAGAGAGACAAAGACAGAGAGAGATGAGAGAGTCAGAGAGAGAAAGAAAGAGGGGGGGGAGAGGTTATTCTCAGTTCACAGGGATGGAGTATCCATAAAAACAAGGGAAAGAGAAAAAAAAAAGATTTGATCTGTCTTACAAAGGATCCTGTCAGATTCCTCTGAAAGGAAAACTGCCTTATGGACTTTTATTTATATTTCTCTGGGCTTCCAGGCTGGTAAAGTTGCCCAGCCGCCGTAAATCTGAAGTCGTGCAGTTGCTCTTGGCAGGGAACGTGAAACACATGGCTTGGCAGACTTCCCAGCAAAGATGGCCAAGGAAAGGAAAGACAGATTTAGTCTGGAGCTTAGATCGATGCTGCTTTAAAATGGATCCTATCTGGAGCAAAGTGGGTCGTTTCTAATACAGGATAGACCTCGATTTATAGCATTTAGTGACCGTGCAAAGTTACGCTGTGAAAAGTGACTTGTGACCATTTTTCACATTATAACCATTGTAGATCCCCATGTTCCCATGAACAAAATTCAGATGTTTGCCTAATGACTTGTATTTACAACGGCCACAGTGTCCCGGGGTCATGCGATCCCCTTTTGTGACCTTCTGACAAGTAAAGTCAATGGGGAAGCCAGATTCACTTAACCACTATGTTATTAACTTAACAACTGCAGTGATTAAAACTGTGGAAAGAAAGGTTATAAAAAGGGGCAGAAATCACTAGATTTCTGTCTTGCTTAACAGCAGAAATTTTGGGCTCCATTGCGATCATAAGTTGAGGATTCTCTGTGGTGACCCAGGGCGTGGCACAAAGGCAACACAGTCAAATAAGCAATGAGTCTCTTTATTATCTCCAACTTTGTCCCCAATGTCCAGGTTACCTTCAGGCTGGAGAAAAACTCTCTTAGCAGCAGCCTTTGACTGTAGAAAATTCAGTCCAAAACAAGGTACACACAAACTGTAACTTAAAGTCCAAACAAGCCAAATGGAAGTGATTAGTTTGGCAGGGCAGGAGCAGGAATTTCAGACTTGAAAGCACAGCAAAACTCATAAGAGTTGGGAAGACGCCAGGAAAACAGATAAGCCACAATGATACAAGATAAAGTCACGTTTGCTCCCAACAGCCTGCTGCATGCAGCTTACCTTTTTTTATACACTGTGTTCCCAGCTGCAGCTAATGAAGGGAATCAAGGCCCTTTCCTCCCCATAAGCCACGCAGCCCACGTTGCTCTCTTCTCCATTCCTCACTGCGTGCCCCAGGATGAAGAGGGGGTGGGCCTGGGTCTTCCTCTGAATTCCCTCTGCCTTGCTCTACCTCTCCCCTGCTCTGCCCAGCCAGAATTTGCCCTTCCCCAGTTTCTTCCACAGCCAGGGGAGCCACACTCCCACTCCCTGTCAGCTGTTCCTCCTCTGAGTCAGATTCCAACAGGGGCATGACACTCTCTGTATTTAGAAGCACTGGCCGGAATCTGCCTTCCCCATTGACTCTGATGACCCCAGGACACTGCAACCGTCCTAAGTATGAGTCAGTGGCCAAGCATCTGAATTTTGATCACATGACTGTGGGAATGCTGCAATGGTTGTAAGTCTGTTGTAAATTCAAATGGTCACTAAATGAATTGTTGTTAAGTCGAGGACCTATCTGTACTTCTCAAAACACAGTCCCCAGAATTGGATACAAATACTTCAGGTGTGGGGTCTGACCAATGCAAAATGGAATGATAATGTATTGTGCTTTAGAACAGGGGTGTCAAACTCAAGGCCCGCACGCTGGTTGTGGCCCACAGGATGCTTAAATCTGGCCCTCAGGGCCACCCTGGAAATAGCAAAGGACCGGCCCGTGNCGCAGGGCCACCCTGGAAATAGCAAAGGACCGGCCCGCGGTGCCCCTGGCAGCCAAAATGGAGTGCAGCGCCCTCCACTGCCCATTTTGGCCGGCAAGGTGCTACACAGAGGTGAAATGCTGCCGGTTTAGCCTGGTTCACCTGAACCAGTCGTAAAAATGCTACTGGTTCGGGCAAACCGGTAGTTTAAAAAAAATGCTACCGGTTTGGCCAAACTGATATTTTCAACTGATATTTCTATCAGCTGGGTGATGAACAGTTGTGCTGTGTGATTTAGATTAGCTAGAAAGCAGGAAATCAGTTGCATTTCTTGCTTTCTAGGTAATCTAAATCACGTGGCATAGATGATCTCCCTCCCTCACTGTTGTACTTACCTCAAAAGGCTTCTTTTTTTAAGTGCCTAGGAGGCTTTCCTGAGACCACTGGATGAAAAATGGGGTGCGACGGGTGGTGGTGGCTGCGAAAGAAAAAAAGACTTTTGACCCCCCCCCATCACATGACCACCTGGTGACGCCCACCTGGCCATGCACACAGAACCGGTACTAAAAAGAAAAAATTGACCCCCACCACTGGTGCTACAGGAGGCACCCAGCCTGCCTCCCACCTCCCCGGGCGACCCGTGGAGGAGAACCAGTGGTGGGATTCACATTTTTTTTTTTAACCACCAGTTCTGCGGGCGTGGTTTGGTGGCCATGGCAGGGGAAGGATCCTGCGAAATCTCCAGTCGGAGGTGGTATTTGCCGGTTCTCCAAACTCCTCGAAATTTCCGCTACCGGTTCTCCAGAACTGGTCACCATCTGCTGGATACCACCTCTGAGGAGAACTAACAATGCTGAGAAATCCAGTTTGCCACCCCTGCTTTGGAAGCTGCCCTTCCCTTAATGCAACCTACAACTGCAATTACATTTTTTTCGGACCCATCCTCCTGCTAACTCCTCATCCGGTTCATAATTCGTGATTATTCCCAGATCTGTTTACAAGACAAATGTCTCCCATCCTCTACCACGTGCATTTCATGTCTGATTTCTAAGCATTGCTCTCATTCGCAAAGTGATGTCCGTCTTCGAAGGCAGGATTGTGGCTGAACATTCTCAGAGATTCCTTTCTGAAGGAGATAGGCGCTCGTTTAATTATCGTATCATGCTGCCACCCGCCCCTAATTAGCTTGCTAATCAGAATATTTTTGGAGTGCTTTGCAGAATTCAAGACACATTATGCTTGCAGCGTTTCCACCATCCATTTAGGAAATTAAACAAATTCCTAAACTAAAGATGAGATCAAGCTGTATTGGGCAAGTCTGGTTCGACACACATCCATGAAGATCTCTGTTAATTACACCCTTGTTGTCAAGATGCTTACAAATCGTGGTCTCTTTGTGATCTGTTTTTGAATCTTGCCAGAGGTTCCATGATCTTTCCATCCATCTTTCAAGAAAATTGGGACAAGACAGGTTCTTGTCAACTGGCACCTTGCTAATTTCCCAAGATTTCTCAACAGATAAGTACAGGTAAACATTTATGTTGCGGAGTGAAATGTGGGGTTGTTTTTTTTTCCTTCCCATTTTACGACTTTTCTTGCCACAGTCGTTACGCGAATCACTGCAGGTGTTAAGTTAGTAACACGGTTGTTAAGTGAATCTGGCCTGAATCTGGCTTCCCCATTGACTTTGCTTGTCAGAAGGTCACAAAAGGGGATTCCATGACCAGGGGTGGGATTCAAAATTTTTAACAACTGGTTCTGTGGGCATGGCTTGGTGGTCATGTTATTGGCTGGGCGTGGCCAACTCAATATCACTCACATCGAGNTGTTATTGGCTGGGCGTGGCCAACTCAATATCACTCACATCGAGGCACACATCTCCTCGCCTGGCCTCTCATGACTGTGAGGATGCTGCAATAGTCATAAGTGTGAAAAACAGTCATAAGTCACTTTTATCAGTGCTATTGTAACTTTGAATGGTCACCCCACACAAGCAAAGTACCAGCAAAGGAGGAGAAAAGAATTCCCAGAGAAGTTCCTGAGAAGAGGAAGTCTAGTCCTGCCAAGAATGTAATAAGAGTTAACAGAGAGCCAGTTTCTGTAAGCAACACCAGAATATTTCCTTCTTGCCTTCCTTACAGGATTAGACCAGTAATTTCTTCTAACAACCGGTTCTAGCAAATAGGTGCAAACTGGTAGAATCCCACCCCTGCTCATGACCCCAGGACACTGCAACCGTCATAAATGTGGGTCAGTTGCCATGCATCTGAATGTAAATCATGTGACCATGGGGATGCTGCAATGGTCATAAGTGTGAAAAATGGTTATAAGTCCATTTTTTCAGTGCCGTTGTAACTTTGAACAGTCACCAAGCATACTATTGTAAACCAAGGACTACCTGTGCTGCACTTGAGCTAAACAGACAGATAAACACGAGAATTTTAGTAGTGTCTAGATAGTACCATTTCTAAAGAGGCTGACATAGGACACAAGGTTGGCCTCAAACGTATAGAATTACGTAATCCTAGCTTGATAGCCCTGCTTCGCTATGAAACTATGTGATTGGGCTTAGTTTTGGGGAAGAAAAATAAGGAGAAAAAAATTGTGCCTCTGCCTACCAGCATCCATCAGTATTCATCTGGCTAGCGTCCTGTCAGTGTGTGAGAGTTTAGGGCTGTTTGGAAAGTGAAACAATATTTGCTTTGTGAGCAAGGAGACAGCCAGGAGCCTGGGCATGACTGAGCTCAACTGTTCTGTGCTAAAGCTGCTTGCTGCTTGAAACTAAAACTGAAACTCCTCTCCTCTGCTTGTGTTTTGCAGGTGGGGAGGCGGAGTAAAACTCCTTAGCATCAGAGCTTGTTAATAATAATATACGAAATAATAATACTCTGATAATGGTCCTTTTGAAAAATATTTTCTTAGTGAGCCCCTAGAAGCCAAGAGGAACATATGTGCCAAATTTCAAGTTTGTAGGCTTTACGGTTCTGGAGATTTTGTGATGAAGTGCGAGTGGTATTTCACTTTTATATAGAGAGAGATAAATAAAAGCATTTTCGCCATGATTGAGGTATAAGGATGAATGAAACCTGCCTTTGTTTATTAGAAATTAATCTTAATCAGATGTGTAGCATTTCTGCTTGCAAGGGGCAGCCAGTGTGGGAATGTTTCTCCTTCCAATCATGGCTCTTTTATCTTGGCCAAATTTACAGATACAGGAAAGGCTGATATCCAACAGCTTAGTTCATTCACACACAGAAGAGATAGAGTGGGAGAGTCCTTGTTTGTTACTGTTGAAAGATATTCAGCTAATAAAAAAAAATGATGTCAGAGTAACAATCAGCACTTATTCATCTAATTAACTTCGGCTATAAGGCTTTGTCGGTGAGTTTAGCAGAAGACTTGCAGAACTTGGGAGGGGGAGAGTATGGCTTTCAACCAAGGCCCATCCCCAAATTCTGTAATTTGAGGATGAAGTGGCTAGAAGACAAATAACACAAGTATTTCTTTAACCATTTGTAGTGGGTTGCTATTCGTCGGACACTGTGTTTTTCAAAGTTAGAATCTGTCAAGATGCGTGAACTTCAATTCCCAGAATTACCCAGCTAATATGAATTCTGGGAGGCTGCTTTTAGTTTAAAAACAATCTTTTTCAAACTTAGAATTGGTCAAGATAAGTGGACTTCAACTCCCAGAATTCCCCAGCCAATGTGAATTCTGGTGGGTGCTTTTAATTTAAACACAATATTTTTCAAACTTGGCAACTTTAAGATATGTGGACTTCAGGTCCCAGAATTCTTCAGCCAGCATGAATTCTGGGAGCTGAAATCCACACATCTTCAAGTTTGCCAAGGTCGAAAAACATTGATTTTTAACAAGCGCAAATAATGTGGCAAGTCGAAATGAATATATTCTGTGCTTTGTCTCTCTCGAACTTCATTTTCTTCCCTGTAAAGTATGGATAACCTGGGTTGACTCCCAAAAACCATTGTGCACTTCTCAGCCAGGGCTACGATTTTGTGTGGGAGTATTCGAGTTATAGTTGTTTAGACAAATTTACATATAGATTTATAAGTATAGTTGCAATCAACTGATCAAGAGAAAGATTTGGTGGATGAGATATCGAATATACAGGTAGTCCTTTACTTGCAATCACAAGTGAGCCCCAAATTTTCACTGCTCAGCAAGACAGTTAAGTGAGTGTTGTCCCATTTTGCGACCTTTCTTGCCACCGTTGCTAAGTGAATCACTGCAGTTGTTAAGTTAGTAATGCGATTGTTCTGGCTTTCCCATTGACTTCGCTTGTCAGAAGGCTGCAAAAGGGGCTCACATGCAGGACACTGCAACCCTCATAAATATGAGTCAGTCGCCAAGCATCCGGATTTTGATTACTTATGCCAAGGTCATAAGTGTGAAAAACAGTCATAGGTCACTGTTGTAACTTCAGTCACTAAATGAATGGTTAAGTTGAAGACTGTCTGATTGTAACTGATTTTGTCCTTAAAGGTAAGGGTAAAGGTTCCCCTCACACATACCTGCTAGTCGTTTCCGGCTCTAGGGGGCTGTGCTCATCTCTATTACAAAGCCGAAGAGCCAGCGCTGTCCGAAGACGTCTCCGTGGTCATGTGGCCAGCATGACTAAACGCCAAAGGCGCACGAAACGCTGTTCCCTTCCCACCAAAGTGGTCCCTATTTTTTTACTTGCATTTTTTACATGCTTTCGAACTGCTAGGTTGGCAGAAGCTGGGACAAGTAATCGGAGGTTCACTCCATTACGCGGCGCTAGGGATTTGAACCACCAAACTGCCGACCTTTCTGATCGACAAGCTCAGCGTCTTAGCCACTGAGTCACCACATCCCCTTTTTTGATCCTGTCCTTCGGCCATCATTTTGTCACAGATGCACCTCGGATTTTGAAGAAATAAATAAGGGAAATATGCAAGTCTGAAGTCAAACCAAAGTAAATATGATTATAACATTGACACAATTGGCAACACTGAGATTTTTCAGTTTTTTAACCAGGAAATCCCCTTGTGTGTTTAGGGCCAGGAAGGAGGCAAAGGGTAAGGCCTCCTTATCATCTGTTAGCCTCCCAATCTGGAGTGGATCCTTTTGAAATTGCTGTTTATTGCTGTTTACTTTTCTTGAATTCCCACCATTGCTAATTGCAAAACACCTCGTTTATTCCCCGGGGCTTTTTTACACTGAGGCTTTAAATGGTTTGACTCCTGTGGGGAAGCTGGTTGAAACTGAAGGCAGATTAAGAAGGGCTTTTTACTGGATTTCAGGCCTTTTTCTCCTCCCTTTTGGCCACCATGATGGCCTGGCGTACAGGCTGGACTGCACTTGCCGCATTCGCCAGCTGGTGCATACGTCGCCCCTCCCGCCTCTGCCTTCCTGTGGGCAGTTAGTTCGTTGGGAATTGGGTGGGTTACACTGATAAACCTTTTGCATGAGTCAACAGTTTGTTGACTCCGCATTGTAGGTGCCTTCTAGACTAGTGTGTTCACAGATAAACTGAGAGGAAAGAGGGAAGGAGGGAGGGAAAGAAGGAAGGAAGGAAGGAAGGAAGGAAGGAAGGAAGGAAGATGCACGGATGGGAGGGAGGGTAGAAGAAAAGGATGGAAGGAAGGAAGATGCATGGATAGGAGGCAGGAAGGATGGAAGAAAAGGATGGATAGAAAGAAGCAAGGAAGGGACATGTGTGGATGGGAGGGAGGAAAAAAGGAAGGAAGGAAGGAAGAGGCATGAATGGGAGGGAGGGTAGAAGAAAAGGATGGATGGATGGAAGGAAGGAAGGAAGATGCATGGATGGGAGGGAGGAAGGATGGAAGAAAAGGATGGATGGAAAGAAGAAAGGAAGGAACATGTATGGATGGGGGGAATAAAGGAAGGGAAGGAGGGAGGGAGGAAGGGAGGAAGAATATAGGAAGGAAGGAAGGAAGAATATGGGAAGGAAGGAAGAAAGAATATGGGAAAGGAGGAAGGAGGAAAGGAAGGAAGGAAGGAAGGAAGGAAGGAAGGAAGGAAGGAAGGAAGGAAGGAAGGAAGGGTCCTCAAATCCAAGTCCTCTCTACTTGCAACCTTTCCTGCTGGCTTCTCCATTGACTTTCTGGAGAAGCCAGCAGAGAAGATCCCAGGGCACTTGGCATTCAGTCAGAAATGCTAAACAGGTTACCAAGCTCCTAAAATGTGATTTTGTGATTTCAGGGGGGGGCATTGTGGCGAAAAACAGTTGTTAGATGACTGGCCATAAGTCAAGAACTACCTCTAGAACAACATTTTTCAATCTTGACAACGTTAGGATGCTTGGACTTCAACTCCCAGAATCCCCCCCCCCCAGCCAACCCAGGGNCCCCCCCCCCCCAGCCAACCCAGGGGAGTCCACACATCTTAAAGCTGCAAAGGTTGAGCAACACGACATTAGAAAATGCCCTTTTGTCTTTCACACCCATGTCAGACAAAACACTAAATGCATTTTGTAGATTCTTTTTCCCAAAAATGCAATGCAGGTAATCCTCGACTTATGAACACAATTGAGCCCAAAATTTCTGCTGCTAGGCAAGACATTGTTAGAATCAAATATTACCTCTTTTTATGACCTTTCTTGCCACTGTTGTTAAGTGAATCACTGCAGCTGTCAGTCAGCAACACGATTGTTAAGTGAAGCTGGGTTCCCATTGATGTTGTTTGTCAGAAGGGGGAAATCACATGAGCCCAGGACCCTGCAACCATCGTAAGTATGAGCTGGTGGCCAAACATCTGAGTTTTGTTCACGTGAGCGTGGGGAATGCTGCAACGGCTGTAAGTCTGAAAACGGTCGTAAGGCTAGTTTTTCCAGTGCTGTTGTAACTTTGAACGGTCACTAAATGAACCATTCTAAATCAAGTTTTTCCTGTATAAACCCAAAATGAAGATAAACAAGTTACCTCGTGGTCAAATGGGCGGCCAATACATTTTATAGAGAAACTAGCTTGATAGCCGTGTTTCGCTGGGAAACTATATGGCGGGCTTAAGGGGGGGGGGAAATTGTGCTTCTCCCTATCAGCAATCCACCGGTATTCATCTGGCTAGTGTCCTGTCAGTGTGTGAGAGAGTTGAGGGCTGTTTGGAAACTGAAACAATATTTGCTATGTGAGCAAGAAGGAGACAGCAAGGAGCCTGGCGGGCTTAGCTCAACTGTTCTGTACTAAAGCTACTTGGTGCTGTGAAACTAAAACTGAAACTCCTCTCCTCTGCTTATGTTTTGCCTTTGGAAGAGATTTCATTTCAGGTGGGGAGGGGGAGTAGAACTCCTTAGACTCAGAGCATGTTATATAATAATAATAATAATAATAATAATAATAATAATAATAATATAATAATAAATAATAATAATACAGGAAATGCAAATGCTCTGAGTGTCATTTCAAAAAAATCCTTTCTTAGTGCACACCTAGAAGCCAAGAGGACACAAATGCCAAATTTCAAGTTTGTAAGCTTTACGGTTCTGGAGATTTTTATGGTGATGTGTGAGTGGACTTTCACTTTTATATATACAGATACTTTTATATATACAGATAAATAATTTTCCGGAAACAAGGAGCAGGAAAAAAGGGAGTTGTTTGTCGATCCAAACCCAAACAAGCGAAGGGAATGTAGCTGTTTCTCCTTGGATCAACTCCCTGGAGTTTTGAATCTCACCCATCCTTACCCAGACCTGCTACTAACCTTTTGCCTGCATTGTACACGTTCTTCTCATGGGGAGCCCAGATCCCTCATCAGAGTCTCAAGGCTGACTTAATAGTATCGCAAGCCTGTCCAGAACTGAATTGCCAGTCTTACTGAAGTGCAAAAGTGGTTTCCAACAAGTCGAAATGTAGGCTATGAGTCAGCTGTGCAAAGCACCTCCAGCGAATTATTTTTGCATTATCTAGCTTCAAGGGCGCAGATAAGTACTTCTGCACCATAAGTCACTCAGCTTGTAAGTTGACTTCAAGCAAACATACCAAAAGAGCCATGAGGGCAAAGAAAACTTTGGAGTTTCTTCATCTTCAAAACTCTTCAGAGAGATTCTATCAAGGCATGTTTTTCAACGTTTTTTCAAAGGAGGAAATGATAGGCCAAAGTACTAATTACTGCAAAGATTAGGTGATTCGTTTTTCTTTTTTTTCCCCTGATCTGAATAAAAGGCATCATGCTTTAAAACTGTAACTCAAAGTATCTGGTTATATTGTGACTAAAAGAGAGAGAGAGAGAGGGGGGGAGGGAGAGAAAACCCCTATTAAATTAAATAAAACTATTTTAATTAAATAAAACTATTTTAATTAAATAAAATAAAACTATATAATAAAATTATTAAATAAAACCACCTCTAAATGTGGTGAACTACAACTTTAATCTCAACCCAAAAGTATATTTATTTATTTATTAAATTTATTTGCCATCCATCTCACAAGGTAGTAAATGGAAATTAATCAAGGAGAGAGGCAACCTAGAACTAAGGAGAAATTTCCTGACAGTGAGAACAATTAATCAGTGGAACAACTTGCCTCCAGAAGTTGTGAATGCTCCAACACTGGAAGTTTTTAAGAAGATGTTGGATAACCTTTTGTCTGAAGTGGTCTAAGGTTTCCTGCCTAGGCAAGACCTCCAAGGTTCCTTCCGACTCTGTCATTCTGTATTATTCAGCAAAATTGTTGTGAAATGCAGTCATTGGAGACTGATCCAGACATGGGTGGAACAAATGGCGGGAGAGTGTATTCCATTTAAACCGGAATTTCTTCTCCTAGGAATAATATCAGAAAGATAGAGGAAGGATTGAATATATCTAATAGTACATGTATTGCAGTACTATTCAAATTTTGGTGGGATTCAAATTTTTTAACAACTGGTTCTGTGGGCGTGGCTTACTTGGTGGTCTTGGCTTGGTGGTCATGTGACCAGATGGACGTGGCTTGGAGGTCATGTTATTGGCTGGGCATGGCCAACTCAATATCACTCACATCGAGGCACGCATATCCTCACCTGGCTTCTCATGACTGTGGGGATGTTGCAACAGTCGTAAGTGTGAAAAATGGTCATAAGTCACTTTTTTCAGTGCCATTGTAACTTTGAATGGTCACTCCATGCAAGCAAAGTACCAGCAAAGGAGGGGAAAAAAACTCCAGAGAAGTTCCTGAGACAGGAAGTCCAGTCCTGCCAAGAATGTAATAAGGTTTAACAGAGAGGCAGTTTCTGTAAGCAACACCAGAATGTTTCCTTCCTGCCTTCCTTACAGGATTAGGCCAGTGATTTCTTCTAACAACCAGTTCTTTGAACTGCTTAGAACGTTAACATCCGGTTCTATAGGTGCGAACTGGGAGAATCCCACCCCTGATGTATTGACACCAGCTAAAATAATATATGCACAATACTGGAAAAGTAAAAATATACCTCCAGAAACAGAGATAATAAGAAAAATTATGGCCTGTGCAGAATTAGATAAGTTAACTCTAGAATTAAAAGACAAAGGAGAGTCTAAATACTATGAAACATGGAATAAATTTTACCAATGGTTACACAGTAGAAGGCAAGGTCAGAACATTAGTAGCTGTGATGATTAAAATAATTAGTAAATAATATATCAAACAAGGGGATTATAAATGATGAAGTAAAATGTATATATGTATAACAATTGTAATGCTAGATTGGTTGCATCGGGTTGTATTCTTATAATTAAAATAAAAAAGAAGAAATTAAAAAAGAAAGAAACAAACCATGGAATGCTGCAAACTGGAAGAGATAAGCAGGCCAAAACCAAAGGTGAGGTCAAATGCACCATCGGTGTGGCATCTTTACGCAGCCACAAGAGACTTAAGTCTAACCCCCGAGAATTCCACTGAGCCTTACCTAGCATCAGTTTGGCTTGATAGATATATTCTTGGCTATAGGTAGCATGTAATAAATCTTGAATGCTTTGAACTCAACTTCTGTTCCTGGTTACTTGTGCCTGACACAAACCATCATAGATGCAGCTTTGTTTCTGACCACCTGAAGGGCGATCACATGGCCACAGGATGGCTTTCAGCTGTCATAACTTGAAATCCAGGTCTCGGTACCCTCATGGAGGTCTGTCATAACTTTGAACAGTTATGTTCTGATCAAGGCTTTGGAGGCCATAATTACACACCCGCTTATTTTAAAAACAATTGCAAAGCTGGGAATTATTTTTATTCCCAGCTGGTAATGAATCTCAAACAGTCCCTTGAGATAAGCACCCACCTTTCTTTCCTGTGAAGTGCTGCCAATAACAGAAGTGTCAAATGAACTCGAACAAAACCCAACTCGAAGTACAAAGAGCTTCAAGAATGAATCTGAACTGAGGAAACAACTTTGCTTCCTGCAAAGGTTTCATCATCTTTGTCTGTCCTTTATAGCATACGGGAGGGGCAATCACTTCCCAGCCTTACTCCTGAGTTGCCCCTTTTGTTTCAGCTGCTCTTGCCTTCTAGCAGCTCTGCGCACATGCGCACTTGGAAGAGGCTCCCCTGGGTCCTCTGCCTTGCTGCTGCCAGACTCCAGAGGCAGCACCCCACTCCCAGATGGTCCTGGCTTCATCGCTGCATTGGACACAGGACCCTCGTCCGAGCCTCCCCAAACTCCTTGACTGGTCCCCTTTCTTCCCCACTGTCCGATTCCGCTGCCGTCTGCACAGACTGCCAGTGAACCACAACAAGGTGCTAAAGGACTGGTCATAAACTGAGGATGACCTGCAGAGATCTTACAATCCAATTCATCTCAGTTTGTGGGAGGGCTGAGAACTGGATATACATTGGGAGACCAAAATCCAAATCCCAGCTCGAAGAGAATATTTGGTGAGCTACAGAGCTAAGAATAAAATGACAGATTGTATCAGAGGCAACAGCTTGATATCCTTAGAGAGAAGCCTGAAAATAGAGCAATTGATTGATTAAGAAACTTTGCCAAGCTTCACTGTTGAATATCCACGCATCCACAAAAACCTGCTCACAAAACATGGAATTTGAACTAGCACATGACTCCGCAACACTGCAACCGTCATAAATAGGAATCAGTTGCTAAGCATCTGAATTTTGACCACATGACCATGGGGAATGCTGCAAAGGTCATAAAGTGTGAAAAACTTTTTGTGCTGCTGTTGTAATTTTGTACAGTCACTATATTGAACTATTGTAAGACGAAGGCTACAAAGACTTGATAAAGCTATTTCCTTTTGGAACCTCATCACAATTGTCCAAATAGCAACAGCACTTAGTCTTATATACTGCTTCCCAGTGCTTTACAGCCCTCTCTAAGTGGTTTATAGAGTCAGCCTATTGTTCCATTCCACCACCACCCCTCCAACAATGTGGGTCCTCATTTTACCCACCTGGGAAGTCAAGGATCAAACTGCTGGTGGTTGGCAGAATTATCCTGCAATGCTGCAAACTAACCACTGCACCACCATGGCTCCGAAGTAACTCTACAGATAACAGCAATAGCATTTAGACATATATATACTGCTTCACAGTCCTTTTACAGCCCTCTCTAAGCGATTTACAGAACCAGCATCTTGTCCCCAATGATCCGGGTCCTCATTTTACCCACCTCGGAAAGCTGGAAGGCTGAGTCAACCTTGAACCAGTCAGGATCGAACTGCTGGCAGTTGCGGAATCAGCCTGCAATACTGCCTTCTAACCACTGTGCCACTACGGCTCCTAAGTACCGTTACTCTACAGATAACAGCAATAGCAATAGGACTTAGACTGATATAGCGCTTCATATCGCTTTACAGACTTCTTTAAGCGGTTTACAGGGTCAACATATTTTTTCCAACAATCTGGAATTTCCAGCAGTCATTTCACTGACCTCAAGGATGGAAGGCTGAGTCAGCCTTGAGCCAGTGAGGATCGAACTTCTTGCGGTCGGCAGATTTAGCTTGCAATGCTGCAATCTAACCACTGCGCCAATGCAGCTCCCAAATAACTCGACAGATAACAGCAATAGCACTTAGACTTATATACCGCTTCCCAGTGCTCTAGTCTACAGCCCTCTCTAAGCGGTTTACACAGTCAACATCTTGTCCCTGAAATGGAGCCAAGCTCTCCTAAATTGCCAAGGAGAACTCGAAAAATCTCTGGTTTTGGCACATTGTTGAGGCTGACTTCAGAGCTGGGAAGAGACCAATTTCTGAGAGCTGCCAGTGAAGGCAATCAGCCAATTGCACAGTGCCACTATGAGTAACTCCACTGTGTAACCTACTTGGCTCTCAACTGGGCAGCTCATTTTAAAATGCCCAGGTTCCCAAAACACCTACTTGGAACACCGCATCCAATCTTGGTTCCTGCAATACAGGAAAGTCCTAAGCAGTTTGTTTAGTGACCGTTAAAAGTTACAACAGCCTTGGAAAAAGGGACTCACTCCATCCATTTTTCATGCTGACATCCATTACAGCATCTCCATCAAAATTAAGACATTCGGCAACCGACTCATACTTGTGACGGTTGCTGTGTCCCACTGCCATAGGATCACGACCTTCTGATGAGCAAGGTCAGTGGGGAAGCCAACAACCGTGTTACTAAATTAACAGCTGCAGTGGTTCACTTAATGGCCATGGCATAAAAAGGTCGTAAAATGGGACAAAGCTCACTTCATGAATGCCTCACTTCACTACATAAATTTCCGACTCAGTTGTGGTCGTTAAGTTGAGGAATATCTGTACAAAAGATGCTAGAAAGAGCTCCCAGTTCTAAAAGAGCTGTGCAGGTGTTTCTCCGTCACTATTTGGAAAGTAATCTGAGAATTTAAATCCAGGTCTCCAAAACTCAGCTCCAATATTTGAGGGGCCGCCACAGAGAGGAGGGAGGGGTCAAGCTATTTTCCAAAGCACCTGAAGGCCAGAGAAGGAATAATGGATAGAAATTGAACAAGGAGAGATTC
Source organism: Laticauda laticaudata (assembly GCA_004320025.1). Classification (NCBI taxonomy): domain Eukaryota; kingdom Metazoa; phylum Chordata; class Lepidosauria; order Squamata; family Elapidae; genus Laticauda; species Laticauda laticaudata. The sequence continues at coordinate 36,800 of BHFT01058244.1, forward strand.
AACCTGGATATAAGGAGAAATTTCCTGACAGTGAGAACTATCAACCCATGGAACAGAATTTGCCTTCAGAAGTTGTGGGAGCTTCATCACTGGAGGCTTTCAAGAAGAGATTGGACTGCCATCTGTCAGAAATGGTGCTTGGGCAGAGGGGGGATTGGACTAGATGACCAAAAAGGTCCCTTCCAACTCTGTTATTCTGTTCAGGACCGAAGTTCAGCTCACCTCTTTCTCCAACTGCTGGGCTTCTGAGATTTTCTCCACATTCCTTAGTTTCTTCTCTGCATTCTGCAGAGTACAAGGCCAGAAATTTCCAAAATGTTGCGTTCCTGGCCAAACCGCATGCCGCGCCTGCAAAAATCCCTGTAGCCATTTCCATCGCTATCCCTTTCCCAACCAGATTAGGCAGGGTCCTAACCCCCTAACCTAAAATTGTTGGAATTGTTTCAGTCCAGCATCCCTGGAGGGTTTCCCCACAGGGAAGTTCTCTAGAACAGGGGTCCCCAACCACCGGGCCCTGGACCGGTACTGGTCCGTGGATCATTTTGTACCGGGCCGCAAAGAATGAATAATCGTTATTAAAATATATGTATAAATATGTTTTCGCTTCTGGGTGTCTTATTTTGAAAGACAACCACTTCCGCCCTTGCCGAACTTCCACGCTAACTTCCGCGCCTAACTTTGCGGACCGCATTGCTAAAGCTAAGAAGCCCTTTACTATTGGGGAAGAATTGATTTTGCCGGTCCTGGAAAAAGTGTTTCTGCGTGAAACTGGTCCCTGGTACAAAAAAGGTTGGGGACCACTGCTCTAGAACAGTGTTCGAACTGAAAATGGGCGAGAAACAATGGGGGCAAAATTGACTTTTAACAACTATCTCACTTAACAGGAATGTTGAGTTCAATTTTGGTCGTAAGTGAAGGCCTGAACTGTATTCCTGTGATCTATTACTAGCCCTTTTTATGGGCTCCAACACTGTATGTCAGGCCCAGCTTTTTAAATGCTTATGGGTGTGTGAGGACTACATAATGGTAAGGTTTAGAAACTGACATGCATACTAAACCAAGGCCTGCAAATAGTGTGCCTTCTGAGCCTCTTCTTCTCTGCTTGCATTTAAATTGTATGTGTGTGTGTGTATTAAATAGATAGATAGATAGATAGATAGATAGATAGATAGATAGATAGATAGATAGATAGATAGATAGATAGATAGATGCAGTTCAGCTTCCTTCAGGTATTATCCCATGTCATTGTAGCACAACTAAATTGACGTGGGATAATACCCAAAGGAAGCTGAACTGCACACATGTAAGTACCCACGAAAACTTTAAAACACACAAACACACACACACACACATTTGCAATTTAAATGCAAGCAATGCAAAATCCTGCATTTTAGTCCAAACCGAGAGCTGCACGTTCTCACTTCTCCGGATTAAAGGGGCAATTTTATTCCCTTCTCTTGTATGAAGAAAACCCCAGGATTTTGAATTAGAATGAATTATTTCATTGCACTTCTGCTTTCTGTTAGGGGGGCTTTTCTTTCCAGAAAGATCTCCAGAGGAGGGAGAACAAGCCCGATGTCTGATATTTTTGGGAGCCAGACTCTTGCAGGGAAATTAGATAATTGGTGCTGATCAATAGAGAAAATAATATCAGCCATGGCCACTGCCATAAATTAAATCCTGTCACGGCAAATGGAAACAGCCCTGACAAGAATTCAAATGGTGGATGATCTCTGGTGACCTCAGGAACTGTTCTAGCTGTGTGCTTGATCAGGACTCTATGATTAAACGCCAAGGACCCTGCACACAACTTTCTTGTACCCTCCATTAGTCAACACAAAAGAAAACTGCTGTAAATTGAGATTGGAGTGGTCAGGAGGGCTCACCTCCTCAATGCATTTAGTCATGTCCTGACTTAGCATCTGGCTTGACTTATTGGGATACACACCAGTTGTGTCCTCCAGCGTAGAATTCAGCCATTTGCCTTGACCTCCCTTGGAAGCTAGGCACTGCTCTTTTCTGTGTTAAGCTGCTTTAAATGGAATGACAAGAATTGGAAGGGACCTTGGAGGTCTTCTAGTCCAACTCCTGCTCAAGGAGGAAACCCTGTACCATTTCAGACAAAAACCATCTAATCTCTTCTTAAAAACCTCCACCGATGGAGCACCCACAACTTCTGGAGGGAAGTTGTTCCACTGATTGTTCTGTCAGGAAATTTCTCCTTAGTTTTAGGTTGCTTCTCTCCTTGATTAGTCTCCACCCATCGCTTCTCATCCTGCCTTCAGGTGCTTTGGAGAATAAGTTGACTCCCCTCTTCTTTGGAGCAGCCCCACAGATATTGGGGAACTCCTATCATGTCACCCCTAGTCCTTCCTTTCACAAACTAGGCATACCCAGTTCTTACAAACGTTGTTCATATGTTTTAGCTTTCCAAGACTCCTCTTCTGAAACTATGCCCAGACATTTCTCCAATCATAAAGGTCTTTGCTATGACTTATTGATAGGGACAGGGTGGCTCAGTGCTAAAACCCTGAGCTTGTCGATCAGAAAGGTCGGTGGTTCGGCGGTTCGCATCCCAAGCACCACGTCACGGAGTGAGCTCCCATTACCTGTCCCAGCTTCTGCCAACCTAGCAGTTCGAAAGCATGTTAAAAAAATGCAAGTAGAAAAACAGGGACCACTTTGGTGGGTGGGAAGTATTCTGTGTGCCTTTGGTGTTTAGTCCTGCCAGCTAGATGACCATGGAGATGTCTTTGGACAGTGTTGGCTCTTCAGCTTTGTAATTGAGATGAGCACCATCCCCTAGAGCCAGAAATGACTAGCATGTATGTGCGAGGGGAACCTTTACCGATACCTATGACTTATTGATGCTTTTGACCCCATAAAAAGATAGAGAAAAGGGAAATGTAGGAGGAGGAAGGAAATAACTTTTTTGCAATTGGAAGGAACTACAAAGTTCAGCTAGTCCAACCTTCTGTAATCTGTAGGGCACACCAGTAAAATCATCCTTTCGAGGCTACCAAGTAGCCTAAACACCTCCACAGATTGAGACCCACCACCTCTCTCTATGGACAGTTCCATTCTTGGACAGATTTTACTTTCAGGTTTTACTTATATTTAAATGAAATCTAGGGAGATTAAACTCTGGGTTTGGTTTCTATAATCCTAGAAAAGAATCAGTCTTTTGTGAAGATGTCCCTTTTTGTACCTGGACATGATGGCCACGTCTCCCCTCAGTCTCCTCTCCATAGGGAACCTGTCCAATCCTTTTCATCTGTGCTCACAGAATGTGTTCTATATGTAGTAGGGGTCTTCAAACTTGACAGCTTTAAGACTTGTGGACTTCCAACTCCCAGAATTCCTCCTCCAGTCAGGTTATCTCAGGAATTCTGGGAGTTGAAGTCTACAACTCTTAAATTTGCCAAGTTTGAAGACCCTTGTGATAGATGATGGATGGATGGATAGATTGATAGATGATAGAGATGGATGGATGGGGAGACGATAGACAGACAGACAGATCAGAGGTCTTCAAACTTGACAGCTTTAAGACTTGCGGACTTCAACTCCCAGAATCCCTCCTCCAATTAGGTTAGCTCAGGAATTCTGGGAGTTGAAGTCCACAAGTCTTAAACTTGTCAAGTTTGAAGAGCCTGGCCCTATAGCATCCTTATTTCTGTCCTCAAGCCTTCTCCAACTTGTCTTCTGGGAATATAGAACCCAGAACAAAGACTTCTCTTTGTTCTGTGTGAACACATCTCAACTACAAACACCTCCGGGGCGGCCCAACATATCCAACATATCCTCCTCCTTCTATTTTCTTTACAAGAAGAGCTCCATGTGGTGGGTTGGGCTGAGAGAGAGTGGCTGGCCCAAGGTCACCTAGCTGACTTTTAAGGCTAAGGCAGAACTAGAACTCACAGTCTCCTATTTTCTAGCTTGGCATCTTTAACCACTCGACCAAACGGCCTCTTTTGCTTTATAGGCAGGGGTTACAGGTAGTCCTCAACTTAGAACCATTTGTTTAGTGACTGTTGAAGGTTACAACAGCACTGAAAAAAAATGGTTTAGGACCATTTTTCACACTTACCATTTCCCTGCCCTAATCCTGTCAGTTTCTGTTATTTATTGACTTGATTCAGCATGTATGGGCTGCATTCCAGCTGCAACTGTTAAGTGGTTCTTGGCTGTCTGCCCGGAGCTATTAACTGAAGGGGGGGGGGAAAACCTCTCTTGCACTTTATTTTGCCAGTTCACCGAACTGCATAAGCAATTAACTAACGGTTCAGGCAAACCAGTGAAAACCGGCTGAATCCCACCTGTGCTTACGACCGTTGCAGCATTCCCTATGGTCACATGATCAAAATTCAGATGCTGGGCAACTGACTCGCATTTATGACAGTTGCAGTGTCCTGGGGTCACATGATCTCCTTTGGCAACTTTCTGACAATCAAAATCAATGGGATTCACTTAACTATGTCACTAACTTAACTTCAGTGATTCACTTAACAACAATGGTAAGAAAAGGTCATAAAATCGGGCAAACCTCACTTAACAAATCTCCTGCTTCACAATGGACATTTTGGGCTCGATTGTGGTCGTAGGCCAAGGATTAAGTGTAATGTTGAATGGATCTTGCTTAATGGGTGGAGGTTTAATGTTCTGATGTATTATCCAGAAGCTTAAATATGACTCTTTTCTCCTACTTTTCTTTAATACTTAGCCCAGTCTTCTGCTTGTTATAACAAGAAAAACGATTTGAGGGTACAAAGAATCTGGTTTCTGTAATTCTCTCATTATTAAAGGAATTCGGGAGCCTAGCAAACCGGGAAGGGAGTCATTTCCCTTTTAGTGCAACATAACCTTTTATGAGCAATGTTCAGGTTTTTATTTCCAATCATCAATGTTGTATTTGACCTGCTGTGTTTCATTCAGCGGTGACTCGAATAAAAGGGAGACAGAAAGATTTTCATTCCATTCTCCATTTCCATCCTGGAAAGTAAATGCATTCGTTTCAAATGTTGCATTTCACACACCATAAAATGAATGTAGATAAGTTTCTCTCCTTGCTTGGAAAGAAACCCTGAATTTTTGGACCATCTTGGTCTATCGGGAGAAAACAATTGCTCGTTTGCAAAGAAGTAAAATAATCCAAGACATTCTAAATACTATTTTTTACAGAGTTAGGTTTGCTACAGCCGTTGTGCTGCTGTAGTAAGTACTGTAGTAATGTACTCTACAACATTTTTTTTGCAGGTATTTGCGGGAGGGGGGGCGTGTCTTACCATAGTACCTTAGTGAAATTTAATGATTAAAAGATGCAGAAGTAAATAATTCAGTGGCTAAAAGTAGTGGAAGTTCAGTGCATTACCCGGACAAATGTTTTACAGATAGTCCTCAACTTACAATGGTTCATTTAGTGTTCGTTCAAAGTTACAACGGCACTGAAAAAAGTGATTTATGACTTGTTTTTATGACCATTGCAGCATCCTTATAGTGATGTGATCAAAACTTAAGACGGTTGGTAAGTGACTCATCATATCTTATGACAGTTGCAGTGTCCCAGGATCATATGATTTCCTTTTGGGATCTTTCTTGACACAATTGTTAAATGAATCACTGCAGTTATAAGGGTTACTTTATAAATAAATTGCACATAATACTTTTTTGGGGTCCAACTAGGCCACCGGTCAGTCCTACCATGCGCCTCACATTCTGACTCAGTTCCAAAGTGTTGGGTTCCTCTCTTTTGCTAAGTGAATCTGCCCTTCCTGGGTTGCAATGCACAAGAGCTGGGTTCATATCCTCCCTTTAAATCTCCAAGGGACCCACAGATACAAGGCAAGCTGCATGAATCAGCTCCAAGGGTGGAACTCAAGTGCTCTGCCCAGCAAGCAGTCAAAGATACTCTCTGTTGCATTGACTCTTGCAAAAGGATGGTCATAACCTCCCAGAAATAGTTTGTGTAAAGTGACATCCACAACTATCCGGAAACTGTGCCTGCAATCATGCAGAAATCACTGGTGAAAGGGATTGCCCACAGCACCCCACAGGCCAGAAACCACTTGTGCCAGGGATGCCCACAACCACCCAGAAAGTGCTTGTGCAAGGGATGGACCCAACCATTTACAAATGCTGGTGCCAGGGATGCCCACAACCACCCAGAAAGTGCTTGTGCAAGGGATGCATGCAAGTGCTGGTGCCAGGGATGCCCACAACCGCCCAGAAAGTGCTTGTGCAAGGGATGCACGCAAGTGCTGGTGCCAGGGATGCCCACAACCGCCCAGAAAGTGCTTGTGCAAGGGATGCACGCAAGTGCTGGTGCCAGGGGTGCCCGCAACCGCCCAGAAAGTGCTTGTGCAAGGGATGCACGCAAGTGCTGGTGCCAGGGATGCCCGCAACCGCCCAGAAAGTGCTTGTGCAAGGGATGCACGCAAGTGCTTGTGCCAGGGATGCCCACAACCGCCCAGAAAGTGCTTGTGCAAGGGATGCACGCAAGTGCTGGTGCCAGGGGTGCCTGCAACCGCCCCCGGGCCCGGCAGGCGCAGCACGCGTCTTTTCTCAAGGGCATCCTCTCGGTTGAAGGATGCACTGCGAATCCCCCCAACACTCACACGCACAACCGGAGTCAGCAGATGTGCCGCGCCAACCCGCGCCCTCCCCTCCTCCGCCGGCTTCCCCAAGCCTGCGCAACCACAACCCGACGCGGAAGGCGCGCCGCCGCCTCCGCCTCCGCCGCCGCCTCCTCCGCCTCCCGCGGCCGCTGCCCGGCGCTGCAAAGTTGGCTGGCGCGCCGGCCATTGAGATGCAAATCCCGCCGGCCGGAGCCAATCCGCCGCCCGGCCGCCCGAGGCGGGATTCCCTGGCCGGAGGGAGGGCCGCCCGCCTCTTGCCCGCCGTTGCCTCCGTCCCGCTCGGCGCCCGGCGGCCAAGCCCGGCGCCCCTTCGCCCTTCGCCCGACCGAGCCGGCTCTCCGCGGCGGCTGCCAAGCGGGGCGAAGCGGCTTCCCCTGGCACCGGCGGAGCCTCGAGGGGGCAGCCCGGCCGCCTCCGCCGCCGCCGGCCTGGCGCCCGCCGGGATGCGGGGCGAGCGTTGAACTTGGGCTGCTGCGGAGGGAGGGCGGCCCGCGCGGCCCGGACGGCCGGAGGGAGCGGTGAGTGGCGTCGCCGGGGGGGGGGGGGG